>PVKV010025431.1:6474-29788 GCA_004027835.1 Alouatta palliata | reverse complement strand
TGTTTTGTAGAAATCAGATGTTACTATATTGCCCAGGCTGGTCTCGAACTCCTGGGCTCAAGCCATCCCCCGCCCCCACCTCAGCCTCTCAAAGTGCTGGGATTACAGGTGTGAGCCATTGCACTCAGCCCTATGCACATGAATACTTTCAATTCACAGAGGCACCCAAAGGTCCCCATGGAACTAAGGCATGGACTGCAGCTCTATCAAGGGTGAGGAGCCAGCCCTCGTCTGGG
Source organism: Alouatta palliata (assembly GCA_004027835.1). Classification (NCBI taxonomy): domain Eukaryota; kingdom Metazoa; phylum Chordata; class Mammalia; order Primates; family Atelidae; genus Alouatta; species Alouatta palliata. Next base: position 29,552 of record PVKV010025431.1, on the reverse strand, counting down.
AGAAACCTGCTTTAGCAGTGACATGAAACAGGCCCTGCTGTCCCTCTTAATATGTAAGGGAGATAGCAGCCCCGAAATTAGCTCAGCTCAGGAGACGGCCAGCTCCTCTGCCGCAAGAAGGCTCCGCATCAGGAGTGATGGGAAACACTCCCGGCCTCTTGTCTGCCCAATTAGATGTTCACCAGGTGCAATTACTGCTTAGTGTACTGGAAGGTGATGTGTCACAGGCTCACTGCGAATGGGTTCACAGTGGAAGACGTCCGCTCCTGACAACTGGGGCTGCCACTGTGGAGAGCTTGCCACCCGCCAGGCCCTTCAACAGGGTTATCTGGTCCACTCCTCACCTCATCACTGTAAGGTGAGGTGAGGGAGCAGAGGGGTCCAGCAACAGGTAGGCAGTGGGGGGAAGGTTGCAGATTGGACCCAAAGCCATTTTCTCTGCACGTCGCCAAATGCTCCCAATAGAAAGGTAACTTTTTTTTTTTTTTTTTTAAGAGACTAGTTCTGGCTTTGTCACCCAGGCTGGAGTGAGCTGCAGTGAGCACAGTGGCTCAACCATAGCTCACTACAGCCTCGAACTCTGGCCTCAAGAGATCCTCCTGACTCAATCTCCCAAGTACCTGGGATTACAGGTATGCACCACCATGCTTGGCTAATTTTTAAATTATTTTTTGTAGCGATGAGGTCTCACTGTGTTACCCAGGCTGGTCTCGAACTCCTGGACTCAAGCAATTCTTTGAAACTCCAATGACATGGTAGGAGGTCTTAGCTACAAAAGTGACAGTTGGTTCTCCCGCCTCAGCCTCCCAAAGTGCTGGGATTACAGGCGTGAGCCACAGCGCCTGGCCTGGAAGGCAACTCTTATTGACTTCATGGTGGTCAAAGCCCCCTCCCCTGTTTCTTCACCTCCCGTAGCTGTTCCTACACCAGCCATCCCAAAGGACAGGCAGAAAAGGAAGGGAAAAGGAGGGAGGGAGGGAGAAAGGAAGAAAGGGAGAGAGGAAGGAAGCAGGGAAGGAAAGGAGGGAATGAATGAAGAGAGAAATGGGAAGGAATGGCTGGGTCTTTTCCTTTCCTTGGGCTCCCCACGTCCTCCTACCCACAGTGGGTAGACAGTTGTCCTCTAAGACACAGGAATGCTCAACAGCCGACTGGAGACTGGTCCTTGGGTGGCTTCCCAAGCAGCCAATCACATTTCCCTGGCCTGGACACGGGGAAGGAAGCCAATCTAACAGGGAGGGAGGAAAGAAGGAAAGAAAAGGAAAAGAAGGGAGGGAGGGAGGTGGGAGGGAAGAAAAGAAGAGGAAAGAGAGAGAGGAAGGGAGGGAAGGAGGGAGAAGGAAACAGAAGGAGGAGGGAAGGAGAAAAGAAGGGAAGGAGGAAAGGAGGGAAGAAGGGAGGAAACCAAACTGCAGGGATGTGGCCAGAGGACTTAGCTGCAAAGGTGACACCTGAGCCTCCACTTAAAGGAGGTGAGGTGCAGACATCCAGATTCTCTGTATCTCCAAGTCTTCTACTGTGGGAAGTAGAAAAGTTCCTCTATAAAGTTTCCTTTCTTGTTAAAGAATAAATCATAAGTGTGCTAATAACTCCTTGTTAAGCCCTATCCTATGTAGCTATTAAACATGCCATGCTTACAGTCACATAGTATATTCTATGTCCTTGTACTTTAACCAAAATATCTGTGCTAGATGTGCGCACAGGCATGTCTCAGCTTGCAGCCTATGCCCCTTGCCTGTTTAAAAATGTTTTAAGTTGTAAGTCAATCAGCTTTTAGTTTAGATTGTGAGGTCTGGCTCCAGCCAACAGAGATCAGACACAGCAGTAAAGATGACCCCCAAATGCATAAGGGATAAATATGTCTGCTTTTCCTTTATTCATTGTACTCTCATGGCAAGATGGCTAGCGAGAATACCCTTCCTGCAGTCTAGGAAGTAAAAACTGCTTGCTGACAGATCCTTTGTCTCTGTGCTGATTTTTTTCTTTGCAGCACTGAGCATCTGTTTCCAACATCCACTGAAGTTAAGAATGGAGTTTGGGAAGATAGAATTTGTTAAGTCTAGTGCATCTCCCTCGTTAAACGAAGTTTCTAGCTGGGTGAGATGGGGCAACTCTTTGAAATCCCAGTGATATCAAGTATCAAGGAAGACACACAGGAAGCACCCATGATTCTGACTATGTGATGGGAAGGAAGATCAGCCTAGAGGAATGGCACAGTGCTGGTTAGGATCCCGGCTGACACTGCTAACAACCTGCCCCTCTATGTCCTTGCCCTCCCCCACATCACTGTTCACAGCCTGGCATCCAGCTGCCAGCTCCTGTGGTACTCTGTATCTGTGGATGTCACAGGTGGCTTTACCTGCCACCACATCAGGCCAGAGTGCCAGGGCATTAACCTCCTTGCCTCCCACTGTCCTCATCCAATGGCTGGGAGGAGCTGGTGTATAAATACCCCCACTCCCTCCCTGCACCCTGTAGCATGTGCTTTGCATGGGCTCCCAGCTTCCCCAGCAGGCTTAAGGTCCAGCTGCCCCCAGAGGTGGCCAGTCAGTTGAATAAACGTATCTTTATGTGACTTAATCACTCCCTTCTGGTGTTTCCTACTGATGCCACCTCCTTCACAAATGACTTCCTGTGTCTGAGGGTCTTCCTCCTGGAAAATCCAAACTAAGAGAGGAATAAATCTCCTATCTTTGAAGATATGCACACATCCCACACACACATTGACAGTGAAACAGTCCCTCTTGTCCTAATGTTTAAAACCTGCACCCCAAGAAATTACTTAATGGGTATAATCTGTGCAATATGGGTGATGATTACACCAAAAGCCCAGACTTCACCACCACACAACATATCCATGGAAAACTGCACTTACACCCCTAAGTCTACAAAAATAAAAAATTTAAATCATTTTAAAAATGAAAAATAACTAAAACAAGCATCCCCAAATGTGATACTGGGTTATCAAATCCCTGGCCAGCAGGGCACAGTCTTTTTTTTTTTTTTTTTTTTGAGTCAGAGTCACGCTCTGTTGCCCAGGCTGGAGTGCCACAATGCAGTCTTGGCTCACTGCAACCTCCGCCTCCCAGGTTCAAGCGATTCTCCTGCCTCAGCCTCCCAAGTAGCGGGAATTACAGGTGCCCGCCTCCAAGCCTGGCTAATTTTTGTATTTTTAGTAGAGACGGGGTTTCACCATCTCGAACTCCCGACCTCGTGATCTGCCCACCTTGGCCTCCCAAAGTGCTAGGATTACAGGTGTGAGCTACTGCACCCAGCCTTCAGAGCACAGCTTTGAGAAGCACCTCAATGTGTTTGGTAGAAATGAATCCTGCCTGCATCCACAGGACTGTGGTCCCCAGTGGGGAGGGGCTAGATAGGCCTCTGCCTGACTGGGTCTTTTCCTTTCCTTGGGCTCCCCATGTCCTTCTACCCACAGTGGGTAGACAGTTATCCTCCAAGATGCAGGAATGCCCAACAGCGGACTGGAGACACAGCCTGGTCCGTGGGTGGCTTCCTGAACAGCCAACCATATTTCCCTGGGCTGGACAGGGGGAAGGAAGCCAGTCTAACAGTTGGCTTGAAAAACATCCATGCATCATCCTGTTTTCCAGCCTTCACTTTTTTCCCTCAAAATCAATTTCTGAATGTCAAAATGATTGATAGCTTCATACTCTGTGCTATCATTCTCCTTATTAAATAACTCAGCATCAATGATTTTAAAGAGGTTTCCAGAGTGATGGTGGTTACAAGAATCTATATATCTGATAACTTTTCACAGAATCACACAAGTGATGCACGTAAAAACTAGTGACATCTAAATAAGCTCTAGGTTAGTTACCAATGTCTATTTCCTGATTGTGTAAGACATTATCACTGGAGGATGCTGAATCCAGAGGACACAGGAACACTCTGTTATTTTTTGCAACCTCTTGTGAGTCAAAAATTATTTCAAAACAAAAAGTTTGGCCAGGCACAGTGTGGCTCACGCCTGTAATCCCAGCACTTTGGGAGGCTGAGGTGGGCAGATCAGGAGGTCAGGAGATCGAGACCATCCTGGCCAACATGGTGAAACCCCGTCTCTACTAAAAATACAAAAATTAGCTTGGTGTGGTGGCATGTGCCTGTAGTTCCAGCTACTCAGGAGGCTGAGGCAGGAGAATCGCTTGAACCCAGGGGGCAGAGGTTGCAGTGAGCCGAGATCACATCACTGCACTCCAGCCTGGTGACACAGCGAGATTCCATCTCAAAAAAGTAAAAATAAAAAGATAAACAATTTTAAAAATCCAAAAAACCCTTTTAAACCATATAGTAAAAATAATCACTTTTTTAAAAAAACTCCCAGGAAGAGACACCACAAACTCACCCCTTACCTGAGAACTGGGAATCAGCGCCTTCCACCAGTGCCCGCCTTTGACCAGGTCAACTTCACACAAAGGCACGGAAACTTTCCCAATGACACAGTGGCGGGAGAACTTATCAAAATCCACCACGGTCAGGAGCAGGGTCCTCCTCTGGGCTTCCAGGAAGGGGATCTCGAAGGTGTAGCGCTCCTCAAACACGGGCTTCTGCGTCTTGCGTTTGACGCCAGTCTGCTTCGAGTTCTTCTGGTCTGGCAGGAGACAGATCTTGACGTAGGGGTTGGAGTGCGCCATGTCCTGGCGAGAGCCGTCGTGGGAGATGGGAGGTGGCAGGTCCCTGGCCTCGATCACGCGCACGGTGAGGTGGTTGTGCAGAAGGTCGTACTGGGTGCTGAAGTGCAGCATGCCCAGCTGGTACTTGGTCAGGATCTCCTCGTCCGTCAGAGACTCCACGTCGTCGCTGTTGGAGTCAAGGGAGTACAGGTGGGGTTCGAACTTCCTGAAATAGTCGTCGGGGGTATAGGTCCGTCTGAGCACCGAAGGCTGGATGGGCTCCTTCTTGGAGCTGAGAACGCCAAACTCGATGGGTTTAATATCGATGAGTGGAGAGCTGGGACGTCTCGACTCAAGACCTGAGAGCCACCAGAAATAACAGTGAAGACCGCCATGTACGGGGCTGACCTGGGCCACTTTACAGTGAGCAGATTCTTGCATTGTTTACTCTGCTTCAAAATAATCTTTGCCACCTTTCTCCACACTCTAAAATACTGATTCTGTGACAGACATTATGGTGGCACTATTGTCACCACTGCCATTATCACAGCAGCCAGGTGCCAGGCACTGCTCTAATGGACTGCGTACATCACTTCATATGTACGATCGTAATCTCCACATCCCCTTGAATTCTTAGATAATTACTATTATCTCCACTTTACAGATGAGGAAACAGAAGCTTTAAGTAACTTTCCGAAGGTCACACACTTGCAAGTGGAGGAGCCAGGGGTCAGGCTGGCCTTGCTGGCCCCAGAGTCTGGCTGTAACCATTATCCTATGATGCCTCCACTTTAAGAGAGGGAGCTCTGGGACCAGAGTGTCTGGGTGGAATTCCAACTCAACCACTTACTCACTACTCGTCACCACTCACGTACTCATTACCAGTGAGCCATGTGACTCCGCCATATTATTTTAACTCTCTGGGACTCCATTTTCCCATCAGTAAAACAAACTCAATAACAGCACCCACCTCAAAGAATGTGGTGAAGATTCACTGAGCCGGGGCATGGAAACGGTATGGTGCAAGATGTGCTCGTAGTCGCAGACCAATAAATGGGAACGATTATACTTCAAGGTTCAGATTCAAACCTCATCGCTTACAGGCGGCCTCTCTCCCTTCCATGAACCAGCCAAGTCCATTGATCCCAAGTTCATCATTCTAACATACGCACATCCCTCTCTTGTAGCAATGAGCCCGTGGCATTCTTGCTAATTGCCCACACAGCTGTCTTTCTGAGACATTTGCCTGAGGCATGGGAGGTACTCTGATAGATGTGAGCTAAATGGAAATCACCTGTGTTCAGAGCTGGGCATGAGACTTAGAAATCAGCTAGACCCACACTGTCCACAGAAAGATAATGCAAGCCAGAAATGTAAGCCGCACATGTAACTTAAAATGTTCTGGCAGCCACGGCTTTTAAAACATACAAAAAAAAAGGGCAAAATTAATTTAATTTAATTTTATTTATTTATTTTGAGACAGAGTCTTGCTCTGTCGCTCAGGCAAGGGTGCAGTGGTGCGATTTCGGCTCACTGCAACCTCCCCCTTCCAGGTGGCAAGTGATTCTCATGCCTCAGCCTCCCGAGCAGCTGGGACTACAGGTTGTACCACCATACCCGGCTAATTTTTGTATTTTTAGTAGAGACAGGGTTTCATCATGTTGGCCAGGATAGTCTTGAACTCCTGGCCTCAAGTGATCCACCTGCCTCGCCCTTCCAAAGTGCTGGGATTACAGGCGTGAGTCACTGTGCCCAGCCTGCAAAATTAATTTTAATATTTTATTTAACCCATTATATCCAATATAAAATCATTTCGACATGGAACCAATATAAAAATATTTAAGTGAGATATTTTAAATTCGCTTTTTTTTTGAGACAGGGTTTCACTTTTGTTGCCCAGGCTGGAGTGCAGTGGCATGATCTCAGCTCATTGCAACCTCCGCCTCCCAGGCTCAAGCGATTCTCCTGCCTCAGCCTCCGAAGCAGCTAGGATTATGCACATGCACTACCATGCCTGGCTAATTCTGTATTTTTAGTAGAGAAAGGGGTTTCACCAGGTTGGCCAGGCTGGTCTTGAACTCCTGACCTCAGGTGATCCTCCTGCCTCGGCCTTCCAAAGTGCTGGGATTACAGGCATGAGCCACTGCACCTGGCCTCTTTTTTTTTTTTTTCTTACTGTCTTGAAAGTGCAGTATGTATTTTGCACTTACAGAATATCAGTAACATTCAGTCTTGTACCATTTAGGTGCTCAACAGCTACATGTGGCTGGTGATTGTTATATCAGACAGCACAGATCTAGACCAGCCCTCTCATTTTACAGATGGGAAGACTGAGGCCTAAATAGAAGCCCAATGCTCCCTCTGGTTTTCACTATTTCATGCCCTTGAACTCTTTTTTTTTCCTATTTTTTATTTTCCCTCTCCCCCAGGGAAGATTCAACACCAATGATCTCCACCTGAATGAATTTGTTTCACCCATTTTAAGCTTCTCCATCTGTTTCGTGAATTTCCGATACTGGCTCACAGAGAGCAGAGATACTTTTGTGAAGCAGAAGGGGATTGGGAGTCTCTGGGTGTTTATCCTCTTTTCCCTCCTCCTGACCCAAATCATGCCATTTGGTCAAACACATACGCCACACAGCAGAGTGGACAAATTGGGTGGCCAACTTTGACAGCCATACATACAGTTCATTTAGGCTTAAAAGTAAGAATGTTTCATATTTAAAAAAAAAAATCCCAGATTGCCAATATCTCTTTAAAAAAAAAATCAGACAATACTGAGAGCTCTATCTCATACAGCTACCATTGGCCAGAGCTGAGTAGCAGCCACCCTGCCCCTCTTTCAATGGGGCATTAGCTTTTCAATTGGCCAAAGTCCCCACCCTGCCCTAGTAACTCTCCAGACAGAGCAGCAGCTGCCATTTGTCACTGCACTCAGGCAATGTTTATCTCTATTCAACCTCTGCACTTGGCCACTGATGCAACGCGCCTGGCCCCCAAAGTCACCAGAATTGACAAGCCCTCCTATGTAATATAACCACAATCATCTTTCAGAATCTGAAATGATATACACTGACAATGTTAATCAATTCAGCCAATTCAATCAAACCTAAAATTAATAAAAGCAAAATTCAATCAAAATGATTGCTTTTGATTAAACTCAGCAGCAATCAGGTGCAATGCCCTCCTCTGTCACACTGTCATTATCTCTCTGTGTCTCCAGGACTGTCACCCGACTCTGCCGCCCTCCTCCACCAACAACCCTGCCCTTCATGATATGACTCTCCTTGGAAGAGCGTCTGGGAAAGCCAGCCAGTGCCCCCAGATGAGCACAGCAGAGATACTTACTCGAAATCCTCCGCGTCAGGCTGTATGTGGACTTGGATGTGTCTGAGGATGAGCGTCTTCCATCTGGAGAATTGGTCCTTGGGGTCAGCGGGACTTCGCTGGCCGTATGGACAGAGTCGCCATCCTTGTCACTGCTCCGGCTGGCCATCCTATAGGAAAGGAATAGGTCTCAACGGCTGTCCAGGAATTCCCAGGGACTGACATCTACGTTCCTTGGGGTTAAGACCCACGATGAGGAGGGGAATCCAATATGGCCGAGTAGGAGCAGCTCTGGATTGCACCTCCCAGCGACAGCATGGAGGGTGAGTGGACGCTGCATTTCCAGACGGATTTTTATTGCCCACAGACCAGGAGATTCCCAGGCGGAGGAGCGCCATGGGTCTCCAGCATAGCTGTTTCGGCTGGCACGCCGGTCTCCACATAAGAAACTCACACGGGTCCAGGCGCCCTTTCAGCTGGTGACTGGAGCAGCTGGGAGACACAGTTGCCGTTCAACTGATAAAAAGGGGACTGAAATAGGGAGCCAGGCCAGGCGATTCCTAGGAGAAAAAGTGCCCAGCCAGCACAGTGCGTCTCCACACAAAATCTCACACAAATCCAGGCACCTTTTCAACAGGTGACTGGAACACCTGGGAGACAGGGTCACCCATTCAACTGATAAAAAGGGGGCTGAAACACGGAGCCAGGCCAGGAGATTCCCGGGTCGAAAAGTGCCACGAGCCCCCAGCGCGGCTATTTCAGCCAGCGCAGTGGGTCTCTGCACAAGAACTCACACAAATCCAGGGGCCATTTCAACTGGTGACTAGAACACCTGGGAGACAGAGTCACCCATTCAACTGAAAAAAAGGGGTCTGAGGCAGGGAGCCAGGTGATCAGGCACGGCCAGTACCACCCCCACAAACACCAGCAATCTGAAACGCTCTGGACTGAGAGTTTCACAGTAAGCACAGCTGAACCCAGGATGGTCCAGCTCTGTGGGGGAGGGGCATCCGCCATTACCGAGGCAGTCCACCACTATGGGGGTAGTCCGCCACTGCTGAGGCAGCCCACTATTGCCGAGGCAGCCCACCATTACAGAGAGAGTCCACCATTACAGAGGTGGGCCGCCATTGCAGCTGGGCAGAGCCCACAGCAGCTCAGCAAAGCCTCTACAGGCAGACAGTGACTAGGCTGCCTCCTCCCTGGGCAGGGAAGCCCTGAAAAAAAGGCAGCACCATGACAGAAACTTATAAATAAAGCCCTACCTTACCGGGACAGAGCACCTGGGGAAAAAAAAAAAAGGCTGTTATGAGTTCCGCCGCAGCAGACCTAAAAGTACCTGCCCAGCAACTCTGAATGGAACAACGGAGCTCAGAGCTCAGCACTTGAGCTCCTATAAAGGACAGACTGTCTCCTCAAGCAGCTCCCCAATCCCCGTATATCCAAAGAGTCACCTCATAAAGGAGAGCTCAGACTGACATCTGGCGGGTATCCTTCTGGGACAAAGAGAGCAGAAGAAGAAACTGGCAGCAACCCTTACTGTTCTGCAGCCACTGCAGGTGATCCCCAGGCAAGCAGGGCCTGGAGTAGACCTCCAGCAGTCCTACAGCAGAGGGACCTGACTGTTAGAAGGAAACTAAAAAACAGAAAGAAATAACTTCATCATCAACAAAAAGGACGTCCACTCAGAGACCCCATCTGAAAGTCACCAACTACAAAGACGACAGGTGGATAAATCCACAAAGATGGGAAGAAACCAGCACAGAAAGGATGAAAACACCCAAAACCAGAACGCCTCTCCTCCTCCAAGGGATCACAACTCCTCACCAGCAAGGGAACAAGGCTGGATGGAGAATGAGTGTGATGAATTGACAGGAGCAGGCTTCAGAAGGTGGGTAATAAGAAACTTCACTGAGCTAAAAGAAGGGTTACATGTTGTAACCCAATGCAAAGAAACTAAGAACCTTGAAAAAAGGCTTGACAAAATGCTAACGAGAATAAACAGCTTAGAGAGGAACATAAATGAATTGATGGAGCTGAAAAACACAACATGAGAACTTAGCAAAGCATACACAAGTTTCAACAGCTGAATCAACCAAGCAGAAGGAAAGATATCAGATGTCGAAGATCAACACAATGAAATAAAACGAGAAAGCAAGATTAGAGAAAAAAGAGTAAAAAGAAACAAACAAAGCCTCCAAGAAATTTGGGATTATGTGAAAAGACTTAATGTACATTTGATAGGTGTACCTGAATGTGACTGAGAGAATGAATCCAAGCTGGAAAACACTCTTCAGGATATTATCCAGGAAAACTTCTGCAACCTAGCAAGGCAGGCCAACATTCAAGTCCAGGAAATACAGAGAACACCACAAAGATATTCGTCAAGAAGAGCAACCCCAAGGCACATTATCATCAGATTCACTAGGGTTGAAATGAAGGAGAAAATGCTAAGGGCAGCCAGAGAGAAAGGTCGGGTCACCCACAAAGGGAAGCCCATCAGACTCACAGCAGATCTCTCCGCAGAAACCCTACAAGCCAGAAGAGAGTGGGGCCAATATTCAACATCCTTAAAGAAAAGAACTTTCAACCTAGGATTTCACATCCAGCCAAACTAAGTTTCATAAGCGAAGGAGAAATAAAATCCTTTACAAACAAGCAATTACTCAGAGATTTCATCACCACCAGGCCTACCTCACAAGAGCTCCTGAAAGAAGCTCTAAACACAGAAAGGACCAACCAGTACCAGCCACTCCAAAAACATACCAAATGGTAAAGAGCATCAACACACTGAAGAAACTGCGTCAACTAACAGGCAAAACAACCAGCTAGCATCAATATGGCAGGATCAAATTCACACATAACAATATTAACCCTAAATGTAAACGGGCTAAATGCCCCAATCAAAAGACACAGACTGGCAAATTGGATAAAAATATATATGCACCCAATACAGGAGCACCCAGATACATAAAGCAAGTTCTTAATGACTTACAAAGAGACTTAGACTCCCATACAATAATAGTGGGAGACTTGAACACCCCACTGTCAATATTAGACAGATCAACGAGACAGAAAATTAACAAGGATATCCAGGACTTAAACTCAGACCTGGACCAAGCAAACCTAACAGACATTTACAGAACTCTCCACCCCAAATCCACAGAGTATACATTCTTCTTAGTACCACATCACACCTACTCTAAAATTGACCACATAATTGGAAGTAAATCACTCCTCAGCAAATACAGAAGAACAGAAATCATAACAAACAGTCTCTCAGACCACAGTGCAATCAAGTTAGAACTCAGAATTCAGAAACTAACTCAGAACCACACAGCTTCATGGAAACTGAACAACCAACTCTTGAATATTGACTGGATAAACAATGAAATGAAGGCAGAAATAAAGAGTTCTTCGAAACCAATGAGAATGAAGACACAACATACCGGACTCTCTGGGACACATTTAAAGCGGTGTCTAGAGGAAAATATATAGCAATAAATACCCACATGAGAAGCAAGGAAAGATCTAAAATTGACACCCTATCATCAAAATTGAAAGAGCTAGAGGAGTAAGATCAAAAAAACTCAAAATCTAGCAGAAGACAAGAGATAACTAAGATCAAAGTAGAACTGAAGGAGATAGAGACACAAAAAACCCTTCAAAAAAATCAATAAATCCAGGAGCAGGTTTTTTGAAAAGATCAACAAAATAGACAGACCGCTAGCCAGATTAATAAAAAAGAAAAGAGAGAAGAATCAAATAGATGCAATAAAAAATAATAAAGGGGATAACACCACAGATTCCACAGAAATACAAACCATGATCAGAGATTATTACAAACAACTCTATGCACATAAACCAGTAAATCTGGAAGAAATGGATAAATTCCTGGACACTTGCATCCCCCAAGCCTAAACCAAGAAGTCAAAACCCTGAATAGACCAATAACAAGGGCTGAAGTTGAGGCAGCAATTAATAGCCTACCCACCAACAAAAGCCCAGGTCCAAATGGGTTCACAGCTGAATTCTACAACATACAAAGAAGAGCTGATACCACTCCTTCTGAAACTATTCCAAACAATCCAAAAAGAGGGAATCCTTCCCAGATCATTTTATGAGACCAACATCATCCTGATACCCAAACCCGGCAGAGACTCAACAAGGAAAGAAAACTTTAAGCCAATATCCATGATGAACATAGATGCAAAAATCTTCAATAAAATACTGGCAAACTGATTGCAACAGCACATCAAAAAGCTTATCCATCACGATCAAGTAGTCTTCATCCCAGGGATGCAAGGCTGGTTCAACATACGCAAGTCTATAAACATAATTCACCACACAAACAGAACCAAAGACAAAAACCACATGTATCTCAATAGATGCAGAGAAGGCGTTTGACAAAATTCAACAGCCCTTTATGCTAAAAACTCTCAATAAACTAGGTATTGATGGAACATATCTCAAAATAATAAAAGCTACTTATGACAAACCAACAGCCAATATCATACTGAATGGGCAAAAACTGGAAGCATTCCCTTTGAAAGCTGGCACTAGACAGGGATGCCATCTCTCACCACTCCTATTCAACATAATATTGGAAGTTCTGGCCAGAGCAATCAGGCAAGAAAAAGAAATAAAGGGTATTCAATTAGGAGAAGAGGAAGTCAAATTGTCTCTATTTGCAGACGACTTGGTTGTGTATCTAGGAGACCCCATCGTCTCAGCCCAAAATCTCCTGAAACTGATAAGCAACTTCAGCAAAGTCTCAGGATACAAAATCAATGTGCAAAAATCACAAGCATTCCTATACACCAATAACAGACTTAAAGAGAGCCAAATCAAGAACAAACTGCCATTCACAATTGCTACAAAGAGAATAAAATACCAAGGAATACAACTAACAAAGGATGTAAAGGACCTCTTCAAGGAGAACTACAAACCACTGCTCAAGGAAATAACGGAGGACACAAACAGATGGAAAAACATTCCATGCTGATGGTTAGGAAAAATCAATATTGTGAAAATGGCCATACTACCCAAAGTAAGTTACAGATTCAATGCTATCCCCATCAAGCTACCAATGATCTTCTTCACAGAACTGGAAAAAACCACCTTAAAATTCATATGGAACCAAAAGAGAGCCCGCATAGCCAAGTCAATTCTAAGCAAAAAGAACAAAGCAGGAGGCATCACACTACCTGACTTCAAACTATACTACAAGGCTACAGTAATCAAAACAGCATGGTACTGGTAACAAAACAGAGATATAGACCAATGGAACAGAACAGAGGCCTCTGAGGTAATGCCACACATCTACAACCATCTGATCTTTGACAAACCTCACAAAAACAAGCAATGGGGAAAGGATTCCCTGTTTAATAAACGGTGTTGGGAAAACTGGCTAGCCATGTCTAGAAAGCAGAAACTGGACCCCTTCCTGACACCTTACACTAAAATTAACTCCAGATGGATTAAAGACTTAACCATAAGGCCTAACACCATAAAAACCCTAGAAGAAAACCTAGGCAAAACCATTCAGGACATAGGCATAGGCAAGGACTTCATGACCAAAACACCAAAAGCACTGGCAACAAAAGTCAAAATAGACAAATGCGACCTAATTAAACTCCACAGCTTCTGCACAGCAAAAGAAACAGTCATTAGAGTGAACTGGCAACCAACAGAATGGGAAAACATTTTTGCAATCTACCCATCTGACAAAGGGCTAATAGCCACAATCTACAAAGAATTAAAACAGATTTACAAGAGAAAAACAAACAAGCCCATTCAAAAGTAGGTGAAGGATATGAACAGACACTTTACAAAAGAAGACATATATGAGGCCAACAAACATATGAAAAAATGCTCATCATCATTGGTCATTAGAGAAATGCAAATCAAAACTACATTGAGATACCAACTCACACCAGTTAGAACGGCGATCATTAAAAAATCTGGAGACAACAAATGCTGGAGAGGATGTGGAGAAATAGGAACATTTTTACACTGTTGGTGGGGGTATAAATTAGTTCAACCATTGTGGAAGACACTGTGGTGATTCCTCAAGGACCTGGAAATAGAAATTCCATTTGACCCAGCAATCCCATTACTGGGTATACATCCAAAGGATTATAAATAATTCTATTATAAGGACACACGCACACGAATGTTCATTGCAGCACTGTTTACAATAGCAAAGACCTGGAACCAACCCACATGCCCATCGATGATAGACTGGACAGGGAAAATGTGGCACATATACACCATGGAATACTATGCAGCCATCAAAAACAATGAGTTCGTGTCCTTTGTAGGGACATGGATGAACCTGGAAACCATCATTCTCAGCAAACTGGCGCAGGAACAGAAAATCAAACACTGCATATTCTCACTCATAGGTGGGTGTTGCACAATGAGAGCACATGGACACAGGGAGGCGAGCATCACACACTGGGGCCTGTGTGGGGGGCAACTACGGGAGGGACAGTAGGGGGTGGGGAATTGGGGAGGGATAGCATGGAGAGAAATGCTAGATATAGGTGATGGAGAGGAAGGCAGCAAATCACATTGCCATGTATGTACCTATGCAACAATCTTGCATGTTCCCCAAAACCTAAAACGCAAGAAAATACATATTAAAAAAAAAAAAAGACCCACGATGAAACGGTTCTCACACCCATTTTATGCAACATGGAATAACGCAAATTTGAAATACTGTGGTGTCCTTAAACGCATAACAACGTCTTGCTTTTTGCACAAAATGTGAAATGATATGAAGAAATATTCCCCAATTTGGAACAATCTGTCAAGAACTTGCATAATTTCAAAGCTGGGGTTGAGCACAGAGCTGTGTATACTTCGGCTGTCGCCACGTGGGGGCGCCACTTTGGCTCAGCGAAGCCCGAGACCTGTCAATCTCCAGTCTGGAGTGAACAGTCTGGTTGTTTCACAGGCATCTAAACTTCTGCTTTTGGTTACAAGTCTTCTGCTATTTCAACAGCCACTGTGTCTAAAATTTAAGATCTTTTAAAAATATCCGATAACAATATCACTCAAGGGTTCTTTGTGTGGCAGAAATGGTCCTGAAAACCACCAATTTCTGAACAGAAGTTTGATGTAAAGAAACAGCTATAAATTAGCAGCAGCCGTGACTCAATGTGCTCCCAATAAAGAATTGCTGAGAAATTGGGAGGGAGGGGAGCAGGGCGGATGGAGAAGGAAGGTGATACACGGCAGTGACTGAGAGAACCTCTGGGGCAGAACCCTGGCTGGGTGGCCTGAGGCAAGTCCCTTTCCCTTCCCACACTTCCATTTCCCCATCTGTAAAGTGGAAATATTCACAGTATCTACATTATATAGTGGTTGTAAACACTGAATGAGTTAACCCATATAAAATGCTCAGAGGCAGAGGATGGTGGCTCACACATATAATCCTAGCATTTTGGGAGGCCAAGGCAGGAGGATCCCTTGAGACTAGGAGTTTGAGACCAGCTTGGGCAATATAGCAGGACCCCATCTCTACTAAAAGTTGGCTAGGAGTGGTGGTTCACGACTGTAATCCTAGCACTTTGGGAAGCTGAGGCAGGAGGATCTTGAACGTGAAAGTTCAAGACCAGCCTGGACAACATGGCAGAACTCTGTTTCTACAAAAAAAATTTTAAAATTAGCTGGGTGTGATGACCTGTGTTTATAGTCACAGTTAGGAGGCTAAGGTGGGAGGACTGCTTGAGTCCAGGAGTCCGAGGCTGCAGTGAGCTATGATTGCTGCACTCCAGCCTGAGTGACACAGCAACAGCAACAGACGCTGTCTCAAAACTAAATAAATAAAATGCTTAGAACAGGGCTTGGTTATATAGTAAACAGGTGCTCAATACATTTTTTAACTTTTTAATTGATCATTCGATCAATTCATTGATTTTTTTTTTTTAAGAAACAGGGTCTCACTATGTTGCCCAGGCTGGATTCAAACTCTTGGGCTCAAAGTGATCCTCCCGCCCCCAGCCTCCCGAGTAGCTGGGACTACAGGTGCATACCTTCATGCTCAGCTTAGCTGATATTATTACAACAGAGGTGGCTTTAAGATCCACGCCCACCACCCGATACAAAGCTAGGTAAGGATGCTGGAGGGACGGGAGAGGGAAGTAGAAAAACAGCAGGTGACGTGGTTTTGAGACTGATGCCGCTAATAACATGTCCCAAAGCCACAATGGCTGCAGATTTATGGCTTCTGAGACTGCATCCTCCACAACTCGACATGAAAGCCTACGGAGAAACTCATCCTGAAACATGCAAGTTCTGAATTCTATGAGGTCTTCAGTCGCATCCTGTGCATGAAATGAGACTGATCTGATGCTCTTCAAAAGTGGTATCAGGAGCCAGGAGTGGTGGCTCTCGCCTGTAATCCCCGCACTTTGGGAGACTGAGGTAGTGGATCACTTGAGGTCAGGAGATCGAGACCAACCTGGCTGACACGGCGAAACCCTGTCGCTACTAAAAATACAAAAATTATCCTGGCATGGTGGCACACACTTGTAGTCCCAGGTACATAGGAGGCTGAGGCATGAGAAGCACTTGTACCTGGGAGGCAGAGGTTGTAGTGAGCCGAGATCATGCCACTGCCCTCCAGCCTGGGTGACAGAGTGAGACTCCATCATAAAAAAATTAAAATAAAAACATTTTTTTAAAAGTGATATTAGGGTCACAGCCAGGGCAAGACTAGGTATGTTATAAGGGGGAAAATGGAATATCTGCTTGCTCCCTGGTCCTGGTTGGTAAAAGGTGAAGGTAGTAGATGAAATGTCAGGGGTGTGGGGGTAGGGGGAATCAGGCAGGGACAGACATAAGATCATACTGTATCTATATGGCAGGGTCCTATTTCTACCAAAACTTTTTAAAAATTAGCTGGGTGTGGTGACCTGCATTTGTAGTCATAGTTATTACTCGGGAGGCTAAAGTGAGAGGATCGCTTGAGCCCAGGATTTTGAGGCTGCAGTGAACCACCCTTAAATGAAAGCAGCACCATCTTCCTCCCTCTCTCCCTTAAATGACAGCAGCAGCATCTTCCAAGGAAGGCAGGACCGAAATGTTATGGCCAGGCCAGGTGTCTGGGGGGGCGAGGTGGCTCACACCCGTAATCCCAGCACTTTGGGAGGCCAAGGCGGGAGGATCACGAGGTCAGGAGATCAAGACTATCCTGGCTAATGGTAAAACCCCCTCTCTACTAAAAATACCAAAAAATAGCTGAGTGTCGTGGCACGTGCCTGTAGTCCCAGCTACTTGGGAGGCAGAGGCAGGAGAATCGCTTGAACCCAGGAGGTGGAGGTTGCTGTGAGCCAAGATCGCATCATTGCACTCCAGCCTGGGTGACAAAGCAAGACTCCATCTCAAAAAAAAAAGTGGAGGGGAGGGGAGGGGAGGGGAGGGAAGGGAAAAAGAAAAAGAAAGCTCTTCCTGTTCCCTCTACCTGTCTAATTCCTTCCCATAATTGAGGTCTCTGCTCCAATGGCACCTCCTCAGAGAAGCCCTGCTATGGTTTGCATGTTTTTCTCCTCCAAATTTCACACTGAAAATGTGATCCCCGATGTTGGAGGTGGGGCCTGGTGGGAGGTGATTAGATCATGGGGGCAGATCCCTCAGGAATGGCTTGGTGCTGTTGTCAAAATAATGAGTGAGTTCTCACTGTATGAGTTCCCATGAGATCTGCTGGTGGGGCACCTCCTCTCCCCTTGCTCCCACTCTCACCATACGATGCCTGCTCCCTCCTTCACCTTCCGCCGTGAATTTAAGTTTCCTGAGGCCCTCACTGGAAGCAGAAGCTGGAGCTATGCTTCGACAGCCTGCAGAACCAAGAGCCAAATAAATCTCTCTTCCTTGTTAATTACCCAGTCTTGGGTATCCACACAAAACAAACGAATACAGGTTGGGGGAAGGATGAATAATGTGCACCACTGTTCACTGGTAGAACCACAACTGAGCCGGTCATGCCACGCTCTAAATGGCACACTCCCTATCTCCCAGTGGGGCATCTCTGAGACACCTGTAAGAGCCCTGCGCATTGTAGGTATTCAACACATGCTTGTTTGACAACCAACCCACCAACCTGACTTTAACTCTTCAGTGAGGGTCTTTCTGGCATTGCTTCAAAAGGCACCAGTCAGATGTACAACTTTCCTAATCTTCACCAGCCCAGCTGAGAAAAGTTGGGGGCCCACAGGACATGAGCACATGTGACAATTAATGTTGTGTGCCCAAGATCACATGCACAGCACACACAAAGGGCCGCTCGTCTGCCACATGCCAGTCCACAGAGGCAAGTCCCATGGTTCTTGGCTCAAATGCCAGAGTAGGAACAGCACTGCAAAGCCCATACACTTGACATTTCTACTTCCTGTCTGTTTGATAACATGCAGCTGGCCACTTGGTAAATAAATCTGGGGGAAACACAAGCTGTAAATTTGCTCTATGAATGATTTAGCCCATCTTCCCTTTACAGATTTCTCTTACCATTTTGCATTATGCTGAGTGCCAAAAATGTGTTAAGCACTGCCCAGGGTTCAGAAGAAACCACATTCATCCTGGGAAGCATGAAGGTCATGGACAGCTGTTCAGGCTATAGACTGCATAACCGTAGGTGGTGCCATTCATAATGGCCACCATGTGAATGGTGCCACCTGCAGTTGTGTGGTGTATTGGCCCTGCTGGGAAAGTTCCAGTCCACTTCTCTACTAGCGGCAAAACCAAAAAAAGTGTCTGCCCAGAGGGTCCCAGCCCTCTTGCCCCTGCTTACACAAAGGGTCAGCAGTAGTCAAGGCAAAACGCAACTGTCCTCCAACTCACCATCAAAACCTAGGCCGTGCGTCTGTAACACTCAACATCTGGATCTCTAGGGGGCAAATAGGTACCCGACTGCGATTTTCAATACCTATGAAGGGTCTCCACTGGTACAGAGGAAAATCCAAATTCCTTATTCCGGCATTCAAGACCCAATACAACCTGAGCTTGCAGGCTCATTTTCCATGACTGTCCCAGCTCTTCCCAGATGTAGTGTCCATTTGTGGTCTCTGCCCACCTCTGTAGTCCATTCCCTCCTCTCTATTGGGGAGATACCCAATTGTGACACCCCAGTTGTCTATTACAGGGGTCTGCAAACTACAGAGCCAAATTTACTACCTGATTTTGTAAATGAGGTGTTCATGGAACACAGGCGTGCCCGTTCATTTACTGTCTATGGCTGCTTTTGCACAGCAATGGGAGAAATAAGTAGCTGCAACAGAGACCACATGGCCCAAGAGGCTAATATATTTACTATTTGGTCCTTTATTTTAAAAGTTTGCCAACCCCTGGTCTAGTAGTTTCGTTCATGTGTTTCAGGTGGTAATAACCATTTTCCTGGTTTCCTGGGTGGGCAGGTAACTGGCATGATCCTAGCACCATTTCTTCCAAGTGAAAGTGACTGGTACATAACCCAAGACAGGCTAATGGGAGTCTTTTCTGGTTTTGTTTTGTTTGTTTGTTTTTTATACAATGGCAACAGAATGCAAGTCTAGTGCTGCCACATGGGGAAAACAAGCTTAAGAATTAGGCCTATACAGAAGAAACAGAGAGAGAAAGGGAGAGAAAGGCTCTGATGACATCATTTCTGCTCCTGGATCCAGCTATGCCTGAAGCCATCCTTCCTGAATTCTTTCATAACAAGACCTTATGCAGGAATGTCATATATGGTATGCAGGGTGTAAATCCACAACTCTAGGGGGCAACCTCACTTACACACCTGTCTTACCTCCTATATGAGACTGAAAATTCCTTGAGCACAGTCACAGGATCCTATCTAGCCCTGTGTATACCATAGCGCTTGGCACACTGTGTACTTAAGAAATAACTACAAAAGGAACCGAGACTAACTTTTCAACTGGATGATTGGCACTTTTAGGATTCAAGCTCTGCCTGTAGTATAGTCTGTCAGTCAATAACTTTTTCTGAGTAAACAGGACAGGCAAAAATCCCTGCCCACACGGAGCTGGCATTCTTGTGAGCATAGCTTTAAAGATATTAGATGGACTGAACTTACTTTTGCTACAAAGACCAGTGGAATCCTTTTTTTTTTTTTTTTTTTCTTTAAACAAAAATTTTAAAAAGTCTTGCTCTGTTGCTCAAGCTGGAGTGCAGTGGTATATCATAGCTTACTGCAGCCCTGACTTCCTGGGCTTAAGCAATCCTCCTGAATAACTGGAACTCTAGGCACCAACATACCCAGGTAATTTTTAAATTTTTTGTGGAGATAGGGGTCTCATCATGTTGCCCAGGCTGGTCTCAAACTCCTGGACCCAAGCAGTTACCCCACCTCAGCCTTTCAAAGCACTGGGATTACAGGCATGAGCCACAGCACCTGGCTGTGTGTTCTGTCTTGAAAGAGTTGCTTTCACTAAAAATCTCAACTCTACACACAACTGTAGGAGTCAGGCCACAACTTATGAATAATGAATAATGGATGAGTTCCTTAGCATTGTTTTTATATCAGCTAAATTAATCTCTGTTGATATCTAATACTAACAGAAATAAATGCTTATAAAATTTTACTCTGTGCTAAGCATATTATATGCATATCTCGTTTACTTTTTTTTTTGTTTGTTTTTTTGAGACAGGGTCTCACTCTTGCCGAGGCTGGAGTGCAGTGGTGCAATCACGGCTCACTGTAGCCTCTATCTCCTAGGCTCAAGCAATCCTCCCACCTCAGCCTCCAGAGTAGCTGGGACCACAGGCACTCATCACCATACCTGGCTAATTTTTTGATGTTTTGGTGAGCTGAGGGTGGCAGAGGGGTCTCACTATATGGCCCAGGCTGGTCTTGAACTCCTGAACTCAAGTGATTCACCTCCCTCTGCCTCCCAAACTGCTCAGGTAACAGCCATGAGCCACTGAGTCCAGCCAGAATTACTTACATTTATAATCGCCGACACGGTATCAAGCATTCCTAACTACTTTTCCACATTCCAAATTCATTGACTCCCTACAACAACTCTGATAGAAATGCTATTCTTTTCAGCATCACATTTTACAGATGGGACATCAAGGCACAAAGAGATCAAACAACTTGCTCAAGGTCACAGAACTAGGAATAGTAGCTGAGATTACACAGCCTGGATATGGAGCCATTTTGCTAAGGAAATAGTTGATACTTGCTTCTAAGAAGAGAAAATGAGAGGTCTGAGGCACGAGCCCCCAACTTGGAGAGAACGACGGGGCACCAGAGACTTTTGGAATCTCAGGCCAAGGACTGAGCTAAGACAGCACTGCCTCCTCCCACCCTGCCAGGCTCCAGCTGTGGGTCCTGGCTGCTGTCTCTCCCTCCTGGGCCTGCCCCTTTGAGTCATGAGGAGTTCACTCGATGACTTCCTGATCCTTCCCAGCCCCGACCTTCTTGACTGTACCCAGGCTCTCTGACCACGTCCCTCTCTCAGTCACAGAGATGGACCAGACACGTGGCTGAGAAGCTTCAAAACTGCATTCCCAAAATATCTGAGCGACTGGCAGATGGAGATGTTGTATGCAGGCGCGGGAGGAGAGCGAATTAGAAATAAAATGAAAGATGCCAGAGAGAACATAAACAGCGTTGGAGGACAGGATGGAGCCTGGAGGTGCTTTTCTGCTTCCCTGTTTCTGAAGTTCTTGTTCAGAGCAGCAAAAAGGCACTTGTTTCTTTATTCCATCTACCCATCCGTGCAATGGATATTTATCGAGCTTTACTACGTGCAGGCCCTGGACCGGGTGCTAGGAAATCGTCATGCTGACTTGGATGGAAACCTCAGAATGTGGTTAGCCCTTGAAGAATACAGAGGCTCACAGACCTCCTTTTCTGCTCAGAACAACATTCCACGTGACTAAAAATTCCCACACACTTAGCATTACACAGTTCATATCTCCAAAGGCCCAATGTGCCACTAGGTAAACTAAAACCACACCACCAGCTGGTCTCGCCAGCTTGCTGAACAAAACGAGGGGTACAGAACATATCCCCAGCCTGCGGCAAAGATGTCCATGGAAACTCAGCCTGCTGCTCTTTCATGCCCCCCAAATCCTCCCTCCCATGGCCCAGGCCTCCAGCCCCCTTCTCAGAAAAAGAGAAAAGTCTTGAAATTGATTTCAGAGAAGTTCAGAGCAGTTTCACTTACAGCCAGGGAGGGGTCTGAGCAGGGAAAGGTCCCAGAATTTCAACTTCATCCTCACTCGACTGGCAGCAGCTGGACTCGTAGCACTTCTGACAGCAATGCCGGCAGGTCCATCTGCACAGCAGCAGATCAGAGATTCTAGAAAGAAAACCCTGAGGCCATTGGGGGAGGGGGCGGGGTGCAGGGGGAGAGAGGAGGTGGGCAGGGTGGGGAAGAGGAAGAGGAGAAACAACACCCAAAATTACAAGCAGCCGGTCTCAGACGAGAAAAAGACATTCAGGAGTTCTGGCTCTGCTGCTCGGCACTTAGAACAAAATATTTTCCATTTCTATTTACCAACTGCAGGCACAAAGATAGCAAACATCAACTCGCTGGAGCCATTAGTAGCAAGCAAAACATTTGCAGGTATTTTCTTTTGTAGTTTATGTGAACGTCTTTCTTGACATGTGGGTGGTTTATACGACATCATGAGGGCTATACAATATGTTCTCGAAACACAATGCATATTACTCTGTCTTCTGGAAAGCAGGGGAAAAATTTTTTTAAATAATCTCGGTGACATGAAACAGACAGAGATAATCAAACGGAATAAGTAGAGGTGGAGAGGGAAACTTGTCAACTGGTGTCTTTTCAAAACCGGGATCTCCTTTCGGTAGAAAGGAATGGAAACTGAGCTGTTATTAACACCAGGTTATTGTTGAATATTCAACATCCCCACAGCCCCACATAAGACTCCAAAATGAAAGTCAGGCATTTCTTGATTAGAAACCAGACCAAACAAATCATCGAATGAACCCACCTCGTTTAATGGTTCCAACTGCCCTTTTAAGATCCACGATGAAGCCAAGGGCGTAAGGGAATGAAGGGGTTAAAGAAAGAGAGACAAGACCAGTTTAGCAATATTCCAGCAACTCAAAAAAATTTTACAAAAAAAAAAAAAAAAAAA
>PVKV010025430.1:14448-29771 GCA_004027835.1 Alouatta palliata | reverse complement strand
CCGTCTCTACTAAAAATACAAAAATTAGCCGGGCATGGTGGCACGTGCCTGTAGTCCCAGCTACTCAGGAGGCTGAGGCAGGAGAATTGCTTGAACCCAGGAGGCGGAGGTTGCGGTGAGCCGAGATCGCGCCATTGCACTCCAGCCTGGGCAACAAGAGCGAAACTCTGTCTCAAAAAAAAAAAAAAAAAAAAAAAAAGTATGGAAAGGAAAAAGACACATTGTGTGTAGCGGAATCAGGATAAGGATAAGATTTCTTATTGGAAACAATGCAAGCAAGAAGATAGTGTAGCAATATCTTTAAAGTACTGCAAGCAAAAAATTCCCTGTAACCTGAGATTCTTTTTCTTTTTTTTAGACATGAGCCATGTCTTTTTTTTAGGCTCTCACTTTGTCACCTAGGCTGGAGTGCAGTGGCACAAAGATGGCTCACTGCAGCCTCAGCCTCTGGGCTCAAGTGATCCTCCCGCTTCAGCTGCCCCAGCCCCCAGATAGCTAGGATTACAGTCATGAGCCACCACACCTGGCTTTTTTTTTTTTTTTTTGTATTTTTTGTGGAGATGGAGTTTCACCATGTTGTGCAGGCTGGTCTCAAACTCCTGAGCTCAAGTGATCCGTTCACCTTTGCCTCCCAAAGTGCTGGGATTACAGCATGACCCACTGTGCCCAGCCTTAACCTAAAATTCTACACTCATCAAAAATATATTTCAAAAATGAAGGCAATACCACATCCATGAATGAGCATGAAAGAAATAAATGAAGGCAGCTAGGTGTGGTGGCTCACGCCTGTAATCCCAGCACTTTGGGAGGCCAAGGTGGGTAGATCACCTGAGGTCAGGAGTTTGAGACCAGCCTGGCCAACATGGTGAAACACTATCTCTACTAAAACTACAAAAATTAGCTGGGTATGGTGGCAGATGCCTGTAATCCCAGCTACTTGAGAGGCTGAGGCAGCAGAATTACTTAAACCTGGGAGATGGAGGTTGCAGTGAGCCGAGACTGTGCCCCTGCACAGCAGGGACTCCATCTCAAAAAATAAAAAAATAAATTTTTAATGAAGACAAAACAGACTTCTGCTTCCTAGAAGACAGACAGACATGTTTCCCTATTCCTTCCACAAATAAAAACCCTGAACATTATAAATAAAGCAAACATAAGAAGATTCTAAGTGTTAAAAAGAAGGCAGAGAAGTTAGAGACTTAGAGCCAAGGATAGAATGGTGGTGTTTCCTTGGGTTTTTTTTTTTTTTTTTTTTTTTGAGACGGAGTCTTGCTCTTTTACCAGGCTGGATGGAGTGCAGTGGCATGATCTCGGCTCACTGCAACCTCCATCTCCCAGATTCAAGCGACTCCCTTGCCTCAGCCTCCGGAGTAGCTGGGACTACAAGCGTGTGCCACCACGCCCACTAATTTTTTGTATTTTAGTAGAGACGGGGTTTCACCATGGCAGGATGGTCTCGATCTCCTGACCTCATGATCCGCCCACCTTGGCCTCCCAAAGTGCTGGCATTACGGGCATGAACCACCGCGCCCGGCAGGGTTTTTTGTTTTTTTATTCTTACTTTATTGATTTATTTTAGAAAAAAGGTCTCATTCTGTCCCCCAGGCTGGAGTGCAGGGACACAACCATAGCTCATTACAGCTTTGAACTCCCAGGCTCAAGTGCTTCTCCCACCTCAGCCTCCTAAGCAGCTCAGACTACAAGTATGCACAGCTACCCAGCTAATTTTATTTGTTTTTTTTGTAGAGACGATTCTCACTATGTTGCCCAGGCTGATCTTATAACTCCTGGTCTCAAGGATCCTCCTGCCTCAGCCTCCCAAAGCACTGGGATGACAGGCGTGAACCACCGTGCCCAGCCTCCTGGATTATCTTTTTGACTCACGTATCCCAGACTGTATACAGAGGAGATGGACACCCAGAAGCACAATGGGTGCAGGCAAAAAATAAATCCCTAGAAAAGCCTGTTCTGTCTAGCCAGAACATCAGGACAGACAGACTAGCAAGACAAAAACATTTTAGATGATAACCATTCTACTCAAGTCAAACCACTACAGAGAAAAACTGTGGCCTCAACCCTGCCCTCAGCAGCAAAGACCAGTGGGGAGCCCAGACTCCTACCCTTGCCAGCCTCCTACTGGGGTGTTAGAGGAGGCCAAGGAGGACTTGGGTGGAAATAAGTCCCCCTCCCCCACCACAGTGTCAGTGGAGACCACATGAGGAGCCTGGACTTCCACTCCTAACATGGTAAAAAGGCCCCCCTCCAGGTCCTCACTATGGTACTATCAGAGGAACCTAGTGGAGGATAAGGACCTTCATCATTTTCCAGAGGTGACGAGGCTCTCCCTGCCCACACGTGGTGCCAGGGGAGGCCACGTGGAGATCAGCAGCAGGCATTCCCCCCATCCAAACCTGGAATATCACAGGAGGCCGAGTGGGTAGCAGGAATCCCAGCCCCACCCAGCAGTCACAAGTATCCCCGTGGCCCCAAGTGTCAATGGAGGCAGGGTGGAGAACCTGGACTTCCATCTCCACCTGGCAGTAAAGTGACCCTGTCACTGCCAGAATGGTGTCAGAGGAAGCCTGCTAAAATATAAGATTTAAATAAGATCCATAGTCTTATAATAACCAAATTATCCAACTTTTGGTTGAAAATAAGTCATCAGGCCGGGTGCAGTGGCTCACACCTGTAATCCTAGCACATTGGGAGGCTGAGGCAGGCAGATCACGAGGTCAGGAGATTGAGACCATCCTGGCCAACATAGTGAAACCCTGTCTCTACTAAAAACACAAAAAATTAGCCAGGCGTGGTGGTGCATGCCTGTAGTCTCAGCTACTCAGGAGGCTGAGGTGGGGAAAATTGCTTGAACCCAGGAGGCAGGAGCCGAAGTAAGCTGAGATCGTGCCACTGCACTCCAGCCTGGGAGACAAGAGGGAAACTCTATATCAAAAAATAATAAAAAAAAAGAAAATATAGAAAATCTCACAAAGAAGAACCACATAGGAATTTTAGAACTAAATACAGTAACCAAAATTTAAAAACGTCATTGGATATCAGCTGAACAGCAACATGGAAGGGACAGAGGAAACTACTAGTGAATTGGAAGCCAGAACAATGCAATTATCCCATCTGGGCCAGCTGCAGTGACTCACACTTGTAATCCTAGCACTCTGGGAGGCTGAGGCAGGAGGACTGCTTGAGGCCAGGAGTTAAAGACCAACTGGCCAGCACAGTGAGACTCCATATCGATTAAAATTTTTTTTAACCCAATTATCCCATATGAACAAGAGACAGAAAATTCATTAAAAAAATAATAAACAGAGCCTCAGAAAATGTGAGATCATAACAAAAGACCTAACATCCATGTCATGAGAGTGCCAAAAGGAGCAGAGAAAGGGAGTGGGGTTAACAAAGTATTCAAAGAAATAATAGCTGGAAATTTCCTGAATTTAGCAAAAAGGAGAAGAGAAAAAAAACCCTACAGATTTAAGAAGTGAAGTGAGGCTGGGTGCAGTGGTTCACACCTGTAATCCCAGCACTTTGGGAGGCCAAGGTGGGAGGACCGCTTGAGCCCAGGAGTTCAAGACCAGCCTGGGCAACATAGTGAGACCCCTGAGAGAGACAGAGAGAGAGAGAGAGACAGAGACAGAGAGAGACAGAGAGAAAATTAAATGAGCCTCAAACATGATAAAGAAATCCATCCCAAAACTTTTTTTTTTCGGGGGGTGACTGAGTCTCGCTCTGTGGCCCAGGCTGGAGTGCAGTGGCACGATCTCAGCTCACTGCAACCTCCATCTCCTGGGTTCAAGCAATTCTCCTGCCTCAGCCTCCTGAGTAGTTGGGACTACAAGTGCACTCCACCACATCCAGCTAATTTTTTTTGTATTTTAGTAGAGACAGGGTTTCACCATATTGCCCAGGCTGGTCTCAAACTCCTGAGCTCGGGCAATTTGCCCGCCTCAGCCTCCAAAGTGCTAGGATTACAGGCGTGAGCCACTGTGGCTGGCCCAAAACACTTAACTGAACTTCTGAAACCTAAAGATAATGCAGCCAGACAGAAAAATGACACCTCACCTACAGGGGAAGAAAACGAATCAAATGACAGAGGACTTCCCTTCAGAAACCAGGGAGACCAGAAGAAAGTAGCACATTTTTTAAGTGCTAAAAGAAAAAAAAATTCGCAATCCAGAATTCTGTGTCTAGTGAATGTATGATTCAAGAATGAAGGGGGAAACTATTTTTTTCAAGTGAAGGAAAGCGAAGAGAATTTATTGTCAGCAATATGCTGAAAGAATGCTAAAGGATGTTCCTTAAACAGAAAGGAAATGGTAAAATAAGAGTCTTGGAACATCAGGAAGGAAGAAAGAATATGATAAGCAAAATACGGGTAAATATTAATACAATAGACTTTCCTCCTCCTCTTGAGATTCCTAAATTATGTTTGATGGCTGAAGCAAAAATATTTTTCCTTTTTTTTTTTGAGACGGAGTCCTGTTCTGCCACCCAGGCTGGAATGCAGTGGCGGGATCTCAGCTCATTACAACCTCCATCTCTTGGGTTCAGGTGATTCATCTGCCTCAGCTTCCCGAGTAGCTGGGATTACAGGCGTGCGCCACCACGCCCAGCTAATTTTTGTATTTTTAGTAGAGATGGGGTTTCACCATATTAGTCAGGCTGGTCTCAAATTCCTGACCTCGTGATACACCTACCTCGGCCTTCCAAAATGCTGGGATTACAGGCGTGAGCCACTGTGCCTGGCCTGGCTGAAGCAAAAATTATTATGCTGCCTAAAGTGGTTCTCAATGTATGCAGAGGAAATATCTAAGATAAATAATTATATTATAAATGGGGGAGAGTAACAGGACATTAAGGGAGGTAAGGTTTCTATACTTCATTCCAACTTGTAAAATGTTGACACCAGGAGACTCTGATTATATAATATACATTATATTGCGTGTGTGTGTGTGTGTGTGTGTGTGTGTGTGTGTTCTACGACCACTAAAAAGCCACACAAAGATATCAAGAAGAAAAAATAATAACAAATGCTAGGGTGAGGTTGCAGAAAAAAGGGAACTCTTATACACTCTTGGTGGGAAAGTGCACCCACCTAGTACTGTAAACTAGCCTGACCACGATAGAGAACAGCACGGAGACCTGTCTGGCCAACATGGTGAAACCCTGTCTCTACTAAAAATACAAAAAAGAAATTAGCCAGGCGTGTTGGTGTGCACCTGTAATCTCAGCTCCTCGGGAGGCTGAGGCAAGGGAATTGCTTGAACCAGGAAGGTGGAGGTTGCAGTGAGCCAAGATCGCACCACTGCACTCCAGCCTGGGCAACAGAGTGAGACTCTGTCTCAAAAAAACAACACACAAAAAAAACTGAATAGCTTAAAAAGGATATTGAGTATTTCCAACACAAAGAAACGATAACATTTGAGATGATGGATATGCTAATCACCCTAATATAATCACTAACATGTGCATCAAAACATCCCTATGTATCCCATAAATATATAAAATTATTGTGTGTCAATTTAAAAATAAAAAAAATTTAAATATATTTAAAAAGAGTAGATCTATATGCACTGACCTGGACGTATCTCTAACAGATCTTATTTAGTGAAGAATCATTCAAGTTTAGCACATTACACATATCATGATCCTGTGTAAACTTCAATTCCCACTAAAATAAAATTATGGACTGTCGTTGCTGCTGCTGTTGTTTTGCTGAGACGGAGTCCCATTCTGTCACTCAGGCTGAAGTGCAGTGGCATGAACATGGCTCTCTGCAGCCTTGACTTCCCAGATTCAAGCAATCCTCCCACCTCAGCCTCACAAGCAGCTGGGGCGACAAGTGTGCACCACCATGCCTGGCTGATGTTTTTATTGTTTTGTAGAGACGGGGTTCTGCCATGTTGCCCAGGCTGGTCTTAAACTCCTAGGCTCAAGCAATCCTCTGCCTTGGCCTCCCAAAGTGCTGGGATTGCAGGCGTGAGCCACCTGGCCAAAACTATGTACTTTTTTATGTTTATTTTTATGAATACAAATGCACAGATAAAAGTCTAAGGCATACATGCCAGATTGATATCTATTATTGTCTTTGTGCAGGAAACTCTGGGATGTACTGGGGGAGATTTCAGGGTTTTTTTACTTTTTTTGTATTCTGTACATTTTTTGTATTTCATGACTTTCTATATTGTTTAAAATTTTACAAGATGAATGTATTTACATCTTACCTATAAAATTATTATTTATTTAATGAACAGTTGTAGCTTATATATAATTTCTTCAGAATAAATAAAAGAAAGGAAGAACATGAGGAAATGCTATACAAGGAGACATACTTGAAAACACTCTGGACAACTCAAAATGTAATTTTAAGGAATACTGAAGTAAGCCACAGGAAAGCGGGGAAAAGAACACTTTTTCTTTCTTCTGTTAATGTAGTGATTCATACTATGTAATTCTATACCAACCTTGTATTTTTGCGATAAACCCAATTTAGTCATGATGATTTATCCTTTTTTTATATATTATTAGATTCAGTTTGCATCTCTGTTCAGGAGTGAAATTTACCAATAATTTTATTTTTTGTCCTGTTCTTGTTCAGTTTGCATATCAAGGTTATGTCTGTTTTGTAAAACTGAAGTGAGACTGTTTCTCACTTTTTTGTTCTCTGAAATAATTTGTACAAGGTTGGAATTATCTGTTTCTTGAACGGCAGAATTTGCTTACAAAGTTATTTTAACATTTTTGGGGGAGGAGGGGAATATTTTAAATTACTGATTACATTTCTGTAGTTGTTGTTAAGACAATTGAGGTTTATTTCTTTTTTATTCCACTAAAAGAAACCTGTTTTTCCAAGAAATTACCCAGTACATCTGTTTTCAAATTTGTTGGCATAAAATTGATATAAGAGCCTCTTATATTTTCATATACTTGCTGACGCATCTACATTAAATCTCTTGTTTTTTTCTTCCTGGTGTTTTTTATTTGTGCCTCCGCTCTGCTTCTTCCAGAATCTTGGCTTTATATTTGTATTTCCAACAAATCAATGTTTGACTTTGCTGCCTTAAATTTTATTTAATCTAATATTGACCCAATTAACAAATTTTCTCTTGGTTAGTCTTTGCATGGTATATCTTTCTCTTCCTTGACATTAATTTTTCTTTTCTTTCCTTTTCTTCTTTCTTTTTTTTTTTTTTTTTTTTTTTTTTTTTTTTTTTTTTTTTTTTTTTTTTTTTTTTTTTTTTTTTTTTTTTTTTTTTTTTTTTTTTTTTTTTTTTTTTTTTTTTGAGTCACCAAGGCTGGAGTGCAGTGGTGCAATCACAGCTCACTGTAGCCACCAACTCCTGGGCGTAAGTGATCCTCCCACCTCAGCCTCTCAAGTAGCTGGGACCACAGGTGCACATCATGACATGTAACTTTTTTTTTTCTTTTGCAGAGACACAGTCTCACCATGTTGCCCAGGTTGGCCTTGAACTCCTGCCTCAAGCAATTTTCTGCCTTGGTCTCCCAAAGCGCTGAGATTACAGGCATGAGCCACCACGCCTGGCCAATTTATTTATTTGACATTTTATATCCAACTCTCGGACCCATTCCTTTGTCACGTCTTTTCGGGGTGGGGGGAGTGTGTGTGTGTGTGTGTGAGTGTGAGTGTGTGTGTGTCTTTTATTCCCTGCTCTCCCTCCTGCCTCTTTAGCACTTATTTCTACTGTGCCTATTTCATGGTTGCCCACTAAAGTTGTCTGTTTTTCCCTCCTCCCATTCCAATGGGTATTCTCCCAAAACCAGAGCCTCAGCATGTGTCACCTGCTACCAGCTCACATGCTATTGTTGTTGAGCGCACGTGCTGGGTGTAACTGGTGTGCAGCGTCCAATGGGAGGGCTGGGAGAAGGTCCCCCGACCTCCCTGCCCTCCTCAGACTGTGGCCGCACCCAGCTTGCCAGACGGAGAGCCCAGGAGCAGGAAGCCAGTGTAAACACAGGGCGGGCACCTACACTGTTCCCAGGAGCCAGTCCTTAGATCCTATCTGGCTCTTACCCTGCCTTTGTCAAGCCCTCAGGACTTGGCACCCAGGCCTGGCTTGGGTGGAAATTTGTCCAAACAAGAAGTGAGCCAGAGCTGGACATCCAGGACCAGCCCAGACCACGCAGAGGGCATAGGGACACTCTCCCAGGGCCTGCAGCCCTCCCCGGGGCTGCTCCTGGCGGCCCAGGCACCCTGGGGGATGTGCAGCGCCTCTCTGTTCACCCGCACCCCTGGGGGGCCGGCAGGACCTGGAATGTGGGTGGACATACAGACACATACACATATAGCCCTTAGCTCTCCTCTTTGGCCCCCTTTAGACAGTCCCTTCTCTTCACACTATTATGGAAAAGGCACCAGTGGGGATGTCCTGCCCTGTGACTGGCTGTGGCTGGCCTGGCCCCTGCAGCACACGCTGGTGGAAGGAACGTCCACATTGCAGAAGGCACTGCTGCAGACTCATTCCACCCACAGGCAGACAGGCCCCACACACTGAAGTGACGGGATGGAGAAGGGCTGGGCAGAGGGGACACAGCCACCTACCTGGCAAGCTAAGAGGTTGGGAAGAGTAGCTGCCCCTTACGTGGGTTTAGAGAAAGAAGCAGGAGTTCACCAGGGTAAAGGGAAATGCAAGACCTGGCTAAGAGCAGGAAAAAGTATCAGTAGGAGGGTGGAGGCAATGGCAGAACCCCAGGGAGGGTCAGTTGGGGTGCAGTGGGGGGAGGCCAGCCAGTGCCCTGGAAAAGAGCT
This sequence comes from Alouatta palliata, assembly GCA_004027835.1. Lineage (NCBI taxonomy): Eukaryota > Metazoa > Chordata > Mammalia > Primates > Atelidae > Alouatta > Alouatta palliata. The sequence continues at coordinate 20,992 of PVKV010025430.1, read as the reverse complement.
CGCAGGACTGAAGCCCAGAGCCTAGGTTGCTGTGAAGTTTCCCAGAAGCAGCTGTTGAACAATAGTCACACGGCCACATCTAGCTGGGAGGAAAGGTGAAATGTCCTTTAACTAGGTGGCCGCCGACTAGCGACACACGGAGCCTGTATTCTTGCTGGGGAAGGGAGCTTCCTTGGCCACATGCTGGGCTCCAGGTGGAGGGCCAGGGGCTTTGGGCAGGGAAGGAGCCCAGGAGAGCAGACAGAACCTGCATACTCCCTCCCTCCCTCCCCAGTCCCATTTAATCAAACAGTGAAGACAGTGAAAGCTAATAATCCCACAGCAATAGGGGAAATACTTGAGACTGTCATCAGTTAACCAGAAATTCTGGATGAGTTTGAACTTTTTGGAAGAGAGGAAGCAGACAGGATCAGGGCATTGTTAAGGGTAAGCAGGCAGGAGCCACAGCCCTGAAGGAGCCCCTAGCGCGGGCAGGGATGGCTGCTGTTGCCAGCTTCAGCCCTGAGAGCCACTTTGTGAGGCAGGCGGAGCAGTTCGCTGGAGGGTCCACCACAGTGGCCAGGGAGGCAGCCATGATTCTGTTGCGCAGCTTTGGGCGGAAAGGCAGGTCCTGCCAGGACAAAAACCAAGTGGAGTCAGTTAAAGGAGGTCTCCTGGTGGTCCTAGGGTGTTGTGGCGGAGGTTAAGAACAGGTCTCCCACACGCTTGATGGGAGTATGAGGTGACACAACCACTTGGAAAATAGTTCCCCAGTATCTCACAAAGCAGAACGAGTGCCTAGCCCATGAACCAGAAAACAAGGACCCATGTGTACCAGAGCCGTGGTACCAGAATATCCATGGGAGCCTTACCCTTAATCCCTTAATAGCACTAACTAGAGTGCACCCAGTTGCATCCATCAACAAGAGGCTGGGGGAAGGCCCTGTGACATATTCACATTGACACGGTGGAATCCATGCAATGCAGAGCAACACACAGCTGTATGAATGATGAAAGTAACAGCGGTGAGAGGCACGAGACCCCAAACTGTGTATTGTATGATTCTGTGGCAGATTGTATTTTCCAAAGAAACCACCAAATGCAGAGACATTAAAAGATAGCACCCATTGCACATTCTTTTTCATGTTAATTTTTTAAAAATGGCGGGCGGTGGTGATGGCTGTACAACAATGTGAATATACTTATTGCTACTGAACTGCATACTGAAATGGTTAAGATGAGGCCAGGCACATTGGCTCACGCCTGTAATCCTAGCACTTTGGGAGGCCAAGGCAGGAGGATCACTTGAGGCCAGGAGTTTGAGACTAGCCTGGGCAATTTAGCAAGACCCTATCTCTACAAAAAACAAAACAAAACAAAACAACATTTTTTTTCATTAGCCAGGTATGGCGGCACATGTCTCTAGTCCCAGGTATTCAGGAGGCCGAGGCAGGAGGATCACTTGAGCCAGGAGGTCAAGGCTGCAGTGAGCTATGATCGCATCATTGCACTCCTGAGTGAAATCCTAACTAAAAAAAGAATGTGGTAAATAAAATATACATGACATGCAATTTACTTTTTTTTTTTTTTTTTTTTTGAGACAGTCTTCCTCTTTCGCCAGGCACCAGTCTGGAGTATAGTGGCAAGATCTCGGCTCACTGCAACCTCCACCTCCTGGCTTCAAGCAATTCTCCTGACTCAGCCTCCCGAGTAGCTGGGACTACAGGCGCGCACCACCACGTCCAGCTAATTTTTGTATTTTAGTAGAGGCGAGGTTTCACTATGTTGGCCAGGATGGTCTTAATTTCTTGACCTCGTGATCTGCCCACCTCAGCCTCCCAAAGTGCTGGGATTACAGGCATGAGCCACCGTGCACAGCCTTACATTTTTTTTAAATAGAGTTTTGCTCTGTCGCCCAGGCTGGAGTGCCGTGGCCTAATCATGGCGCACTGCAGCCTCAACCTTTTACACTCAAGCAATCCTCCTATCTCAGCTTCCTGAGTAGTTGGGACTGCAGGCGCCACCATGCTTTGCTAATTTTCTTGTATTTTTTGTAGAGATGGGGTTTTGCCATGTTGCCTGGGCTGGTCTCAAACTACTGGGCTCAAGCATCCACCCACCTCTACTTCCCAGAATGCTGGGATTACAGGTGTGAGATACCACGCCCAGCCCTTCATTCTTTTTTTTTTTTTTTTTTTTTTTTTTTTTTTCTGAGATGGAGTTTCACTCTTATGTCCAGGATGGAGTGAAGTGGCACGATCTTAGCTCACTGCAACCTCTGCCTCCCGGGTTCAACCGATTCTCCTCCCTCAGCCTCCTGAATAGCTGGGATTACAGGTGCCTGCCACCACGCCCAGCTCATTTTTGTTTTGTTTTTGAGACAGAGTCTCGCTGTGTCCAGGAGCCAGGCTGGAGTGTTGTGGCAATGATCTCGGCTCACTGCAGCCTCCACCTCCCAGGTTCAAGCAATTCTCCTGCCTCAGCCTCCCGAGTAGTTGGGACTACACACACGTGCCACCAGGCCCAGCTAATTTTTTTATATTTTAGTAGAGATGGGGTTTCACTATGTTGGCCAGGATGGTCTTTATCTCTTGACCTCATGATCTGTCCTCCTTGGCCTCCCAAAGTGCTGGGATTACAGGCGTGAGCCTGTATTTTTAATAGAAACAGGGTTTCATCATGTTGACCAGGCTGGTCTCAAACTCCTGACCTCAGGCGATCCATGGGCTTCAGCCTCCCAAAGCGCTAGAATTACAAGAGTAAGCCACCACACCCAGCCCCTTCATTCCTTTTAAGGCTGAGTCATGTTCATACATTCATCCACAGAAGTCCACTTGGGGATAGGGAAGGTAGCTCACGCAGGTGATCCGAACACTTTGGGAGGCCAAAATGGAAGGATCACTTGAGCTCAGGAATTCAAGACCAGTCTGGGCAACATAGTAAGACTCCATCTCTCCAAAAGAAAATTAGCCAAGCATGATGGTACATGCCTGTAGTCCCAGCTACTTGGGAAGTTGAGGTGGGAGGAGCACCTGAGCCCAGGAGTTCAAGACCAGCCTGGGCAACACAGCAAAATCCCATCTCTACAAAAAAAATTAGCCAGGCATGATGGTGCATGTTTGTAGTCCCAGCTACTTGGGAGGCCAAGGTGGGAGGATTGCTTGAACCTGGGAGGTTGAGGCTGCAGTGAGCACTGATTGCACCACTGCACTTGAGTCTGGGTGACAGAGTGAGAGTGCCTCAAAAAATGTTTTAAAAAATCGACTTGTATTGGCTGTTGCAATGAAGGTTCAACTTGTTTTGGCTGTTGCAAATGATGGTGCCATGAACATCGATGTGGAAGTATGTGCTGTTCTTATGATACATTGCTGATGTGCTACCCATCAAAAGGTGGGGTCTATGTTCCCTCTCCCTGGACCTGGGAAGGTTGTGACAGAAGTGATGCTATGTGACGCTGAGGCTACATCGTAAGAGGTGGTACAGCTTGTTCCTCGTCCTCTTCAGTGGCTCACTCTTGGAGGCCAGTCACAATGTTGTGAGCAACTCAGACCAGATTTAGAGGCCACATGTGGATGTTCCAGCTGGCAGCCAGCATCAACTACTAGATAGAGGGAGAGAGTTTTCCAAGTGACCCCAGCCCCTGTGACTGCCTGAGCATGACTGTTGCTGTTTCAGGCCACTGAGATTTGGGGTGTTTGAAGGACAGCCACTACATGTACCCTCCCTGGGATGGGACCCCCACATCCCACAGCCAGCTCCCAACACAGGGCCAGAGACCACAGGATCAGCAGGCCAGCATGACCATAAAGGAAGCCCACGCTTGCCATCCTGTCAACCAGGAAGTTCCAGATGGGAGCTAGAAATGAGAACAAAGACAAACGTAAGCAACCTTGATGACGTGAAATAATAGTGAAGATGATGGACACAGGAAGACAGAGCAGGAAGGCGATTTCTTCATCTTGTACAGTGGGGGCTGTCAGAAAATATTTACAGCAATAAAGGTCTGGAGCAGGTCCAGGCTCCTCTAGGTGGCTTGTTGGACTGACCCAAGTCACTGACGTCGCTAGTCACTGAAATCACAGCATTTCCACTGCTCTGACAATGACAGGTTTAAAGGCTAGGCCCCAGCCCACTGGGTATGCATTTCCTTTAGTGCTGGAGATGGGCTCAGAATGCACATGTGACCCTATGTGGGCCAGCAATTGGCCAGGATGATTGCTGGGGCTTATAGGACCCGGGTCCTTATTTTCAAGATACAGCCATGTGAAAAGATGGCCCCTAGCCACACACAAAGAGGGAAGCTCCCCACTCCTACTGCTTGGCAGATATCCTTCCATCACTAAGGGAACCAGCCTTAGGATAAAGTTGAGGGGTAGAGCAATGGAAGGTACTCAGGTCTCTACGACAGTTTTGCTTGTTTTTGTTTTTGTTTGAGACAGAGTTTCACTCTTCTAGCCCAGGCTAGAGTGCAGTGGTGCAATCTTGGCTCACTGCAACCTCTGCCTCTTGGGTTCAAGCGATTCTCCTGCCTCAGCCTCCCAAGATGCTAGGATTACAAGCAACCACCACCATGCCTGGCTAATTTTTTTGTATTATTAGTACAGTTAGGGTTTCACCATGTTGGCCAGGCTGGTCTTGAACTCCTGACCTCAGGTGATCTGCCGACCTAAGCCTCCCAAAGTGCTAGGATTATAGGCATGAGCCACCACGTCCAGCCTCTATGACAGTTCTATAAGCTGAACAGCCCTAGAGCCTGCCTTACCTCTGAACGTTCACTGCCATGAACCAATAAACTGCAATATTATTTAAGACAGTACGAGTTGGATTTCTTTCCTTTATCAAAAAAATTTTTTTAAGACAGAGTGTCACTCTGTCACTCAGGCTGCAGTACAGTGGTGTAATTATGGCTCACTTCAGTACCAAACTCCTGGGCTCAAGCGATCCTCCTGCCTCAGTCTCCTGAGTAGCTGGGACTACAAGCATGTGCCACCACACCTGGTGAATTTCTAAATTGTTCTTTTTAGAAACAAAGTCTTGCTATGTCACCCAGGCTGGTTTAGAACTCCTGGCCTCAAGTGATCCTCCCATCTCAGCCTCCCTAAGTGCTGTGATTACAGGCAGGAGCCACCATGCCTGGCTGTTTCTTTCCTTTTTAAAACATTTTTTATTGAGATATAATTCACATAACATAAAATTAATCATCTTAAAGTTTATACTTGTGGCTTTTAGTATATTCACTATTTTGTACATGCATCGCGTGATGTAATTCCAGAACATTTCGATTTCCCCAAAAGAAACTCCAAATCTGTTGGCGGTTATTCTCCACTCCTCCCTGCCTCCACGCCCTAGGGATCCACTAACCTACTTTCTGTCTCTGTGGTTTGCCTATTCTGGACATTTCACAGAACTGGAATCACACAGGATGTGGGCTTTTGTGTCTGGCGTCTTTCCCTTAGCACAGTGTTTCCTGGTTCGTCCGTGCTGTAGCCTGATTCAGCACCTCTTTATCTGTGATGCCAGTATTCCATTATTCTGTTATCCATTTATCTGTTGGTGGTCATTTGTGTTGTTTCCATCTTGGGGCTATTGTGAATAGTGCTGTGAATAGTGTCAGGAACATTTTTTTTGTTTTTGTTTTTTGAGATGGGGTCTTGCTCTGTTGCCCAGGCTGGAGTATAATGCCATGATCTTGGCTCATTGCAACCTCTGCTTACTGGGTTCAAACGATTCTCCTGCTTCAGCCTCCTGAGTAGCTGGAATTACAGGCACCTGCCCCCAAACCCAGCTAATTTTTTTTGTATTTTTAGTAAAGACAGGGTTTCACCATGTTGGTCAGGCTGGTCTCCAACTCCTGACCTCAGGTGATCCACCCACCTCGGCCTCCCAAAGTGCTGGGATAACAGGCGTGAGTTACCACACCCAGCTTGTTATTAACATTTGTGTACAAGTTTTCATAAGGATGTATGTTTTCACTTATCTTGAGTACCTAGAAGTGGAAGTGCTAAGTCATAAAGTAATTCTATATTTGTTTTCAGTTACTGCTAAATTTTTCCACAGTACCTGCACCATTCTATATTCTCACCAGCAATGTATGAAAGTTCCAGTTTTTCCACATTCTCACCAACACTTACTATTATTATTATTTTGAGATGGAGTTTCACTCTTGTTGCCCAGGCTGGAGTGCAATGGCACAATCTCAGCTCACTGCAACCTCTGCCTCCCGGGTTCAAGAGATTCTCCTGCCTCAGCCTCCCAAGTATGTGGGACTATGGGCACAAGCCATCACACCCAGCTGATTTTTGTATTTTTAGTAGAAGCCGGGCGCGGTGGCTCACGCCTGTAATCCCAGCACTTTGGGAGGCCGAAGCGGGTGGATCACGAGGTCAAGAGATCGAGACCATCCTGGTCAACATGGTGAAACCCCGTCTCTACTAAAAATACAAAAATTAGCTGGGCATGGTGGCACGTGCCTGTAGTCCCAGCTGCTCGGGAGGCTGAGGCAGGAGAATTGCTTGAACCCAGGAGGCGGAGGTTGCGGTGAGCCGAGGTCGTGCCATTGCACTCC
>PVKV010025430.1:0-14348 GCA_004027835.1 Alouatta palliata | reverse complement strand
CCTCTGCCTCCTAGTTCAAGCGATTCTCCTGCCTTGGCCTCCCAAGTAGCTGGAATTATAGGCATATGCCACCATGTCTGGCTATTTTTATTTTTTTTTAATTTTTTTATTTTTAGTGGAGACTGGGTTTTGCTGTGTTGGCAAGGCTGGTCTCAAACTCCTGATCTCAAGTGATCCACCTGCCTCAGCCTCCCAAAGTGCTGGGATAACAGGCATGAACCACTATGCCCGGCCTGCTACAAGCCCTTCAATGTCCAGAGCTACAAAAAAGAGGAGTTGACTTTTGAGTTTTTTCCCATTTTTCGCTGCTTTTGTGGAGGGATGAAATTTGTATTTCTTCATCCTCTATTTTCACTTATGTCCCTCCTTAGCTGGGTTTCTGATAGGACAGACAAAAATGCCCCAACTCATGAGACTTATTTAGTTATAAGGATGATGGTTCTCAAACTTTAGTGAACAATAACTAGGAGAGACAATTATAAATGCACATTCCTAGGTCCCACCACAAATTCCAATGAGTTTCTCTGACGCCTGGGAACCTGCATTTTGAAAGCACTGGATTACAAGATCTAAAAGTAATGAACAAATTGGGAGGCTGAGAGGAAGACAGGTTGTGTAAATATGTTAACTTCACACTGATTTCATACAATATGGCCAAGAGAAACTACACAGTTGAGAAATCAAGATGCAGGATGTATGCTTTAGAGTTACGAAGGCAACCGCTGTAAGAACTAGAAACAGCCGGGCGCGGTGGCTCACGCCTGTAATCCCAGCACTTTGGGAGGCCAAGGCGGGTGGATCACGAGGTCAAGAGATCGAGACCATCCTGGTCAACATGGTGAAACCCCATCTCTACTAAAAATACAAAAATTAGCTGGGCATGGTGGCACGTGCCTGTAGTCCCAGCTACTTGGGAGTCTGAGGTAGGAGAATTGCTTGAACCCAGGAGGCGGAGGTTGCAGTGAGCCGAGATCGCGCCATTGCACTCCAGCCTGGGCAACAAGAGCGAAACTCCGTCTCAAAAAAAAAAAAAGAACTAGAAACAGAAATAGTCAAGACAGGCCACCTTCAGGGAGTGGAGCAGTGAGACAGGGAAATTTTAAATTTTCTTTATCGTTTGAGCTTTCTTTCTCAAATACAGCTATTATCTTTATAATAAAACAAACACAGAAGTGACAAGAAAGTTGGTGAAAGGGGGCTATTGGTCAACAATTCTGTCTTCCCTTCCCAGTGCCATCCACTAGCAGCTATGGCTCCTCGGAACAGCACACCGTGCTGGGCTCCTCTCAGGAGCCACATTCCTTTCCACCTCCCCCCAGAGGCAGGCACAGGCAACTGAACGCACACCAGATGAACAGGACACTGTAGTCTAAGGAGCTGTCAGCTGCCAGCTGCAGCCACAACCTGAAGTCACAGTCAGGGCCAAAAGAGAGCTATACAAGGTTACATAGTGACCCAGTCCTTCCCAGAATCAGTAGTCTTTGGAGCTTAAAAACATAAGCATAAATCTAAAACAAACTTTGCTTGGAAGCTAGCCACAGGCTCAGCCTATACCACGAATCCACCTGCCAACTGTTTCAGAGGTCTGGGCAGAGGGGCTGCCTAGCAGGAACCAGAGCTCTGAAACATCCAAGTGAGGATGGCTGATTCTGAGGGAGGGATGGGCATGTGACAGCTGTGTCCTCTGAACCGTGGGGGAATGCAGCTCCCCCGACCCCTAGGCTCTGGGGGGGCTGCTTTCTGGGTGAAGGTGATCCAGACCGTCCAGGCCAAAGCCCCAGTGCCAGAGATTCCTTGTCCTTCCCACGGTGCAGAGGTTTCTCCCTCTCAAGACATCCTGCACTAGCATGGGAAGTGCTCCTCCCCTCCACGGTACCTGGAATCTATGTGGGCAGGGATGAAGAGGGAGGCAGCTGTTAGTGGGAAGCAAGGCTGTGGGACTCCAGTGTTCTGGACAGCCCCAGCCAGAGGTGACACTACTCTGATGAGCTGAGTGGCTGACTTGGTAGGGAGTTAGTGTTTGGAGGTTTTCTCACAATGTCACGAGAATCCAGGGTGGGCCATGATAGTGGGGAAGGCTCTCATGATGCAGTACTGGAGCTGGGCCTGCTGGCTGGGCAAGCCTCAGAAACAGGAGGGTGGTGGCATGTCCCTTGCTGTAACAGGCAGGAAAATGTAATGATGTGACATGCCCCACCTGGGCCCATCTTGCCTCTAGCTCTGCAGGGCTCCTGAAACCAGCTTTGGGAGACTCAGGGAACCTCACAGCCAACACCAGATTCGACCCCGCCAAGGAGGCCATGCCGGGTCCCAGTCCGCAAGATGAACACTGTGCTTTTTAAAAAGAACCCCTGTCTTTGTTGGTGTTAGTTCTCAGCCAGTAAAGTCACAGTGATGGTAGCAACAGGTACCATCACCCGGCACCTGCTGAGTGCCAGGCACAGCTCTGAAGAATGCACCACGCAATGCTGCCCCTCAGCCCCAGCCATCCATGCACCCCTGTAGAAAGGAAGACACGGAGACACATCACGGGACTTGAGAGTGTCAGAGTCAGGATCTAGGTGGGCAGTCAGCTCCAGCTGGGGCTCACGGCCCCTCACTACTCTGCCCTTACCTTCATGCATGAGAATGTGACCGGTCATCTCTGCAGCTGCAGGGGCCAGCAAAGTGCCAGTCTCCTAATTCTAGTCCATATTTGCTGAATGAAAGAATGAAAACGAGTACCCACATACCTCAGGTACCTACAGCAGACTGTCATTATAACTGCAAGGGACAGAGTGAAATTGACAGACACCAGCATGTCCTCAGCAGTTCCAACAAAACAAATGGTGGCAAGTACCCAACTCAGTATGACCTACTGGTCTCCAAATCATAGTAACTGGAGATCAAAATGAACAGACAGGACATTCCAGAACAGCGCAGACACACCAAAGGAACAGGCAAAGATGCACACGTACTTCTCAAAAGTACGTGTACTGGTTTTCTACTGCTGCCATACAAATTACCATAAATTTAGCAACTTAAAACAATACATCCCAGTGCTTTGCGAGGCCAAGGTGGGAGGATCACTTGAGCCCAGAAATTCGAGGCTGCACCACGCTATGACCAAGCCACTACACTCCAGCCTGGGTGACAGAGTGAGACGCTGTCTCTAACAACGACGACAGAAAGGAAGCCCAGTTCTGGCAGTAAAGGTGGCATTTCACAGCAATGAGAAGGTGCAGGGTGATCCCGGCAGGGCACATGATGAGAGTGTGGAGGCGGGGCCTGGGAAACCTCCATGTCAATATGGTCACAGAAACAATGAGCGCTCCATCAAAACAGAGGCAAAGTAGAAAACGCACTGAGGACCTGACCTGATGGAGGTGGAGGGTGGAGAACACAATCCAAAGTAAAGAAGAGGAAAAGATGTGATGCAGAAGATTACGGCCAAGAAACAATGTTTTCACGTTCTAGATTGGTGGTCTTAATCAAATCATAATTTGGAGAGGCTTTCTTTTTTTTTTTTTTTTTTTTTGAGACAGTCTCGCTCTGTCGCCCAGGCTACAGTGCAGTGGCACCATCTCAGCTCACTGCAACCTCTGCCTCCTAGGTTCAAGCGATTCTGCCTCAGCCTTCTGAGTAGCTGGGATTACAGGCATGTGCCACCACGCCCAGCTAATTTTTGTATTTTTAGTAAAGACAGGGTTTCACTATGTTGCCAGGCTGGTCTTGAACTCCTGACCTCAGGTGATCCACCTGCCTCGGCCTCCCAAAGTGCTGGGATTACAGCCGTGACCCACTGTGCCTGGCCAGAAAGTCTTAATTTAGAAACTTTTAAACTTCAGAACACTATAAAAAAAATCCATTTGGGCCACATGTGGTGGCTCATGCCTTTTAATTCCAGCACTTTGGGAGTCCAAGGCAGGAGGGCTACTTAAGCCCAGGAATTCAAGGCCAGCTTGGGCAACATATAGCAAGACCCCAACTCCACCAAAAAAAAAAAATACAAAAATTAGTTGGACATAGTCGTGGGAACCTATGGTCCCAGCTACTCAGGAAACTGAGGTTGGGAAGGTCATTTGAGCCTGGGAGGCAGATGTTACAGTGAGCTGTAATTTCTCAACCTGTCCTGCCCCACGAAAATTTTGAGACCCTGTCTCAAAGAAAAAAAATCTGTTTTGTTGAACCATGGTCTAGGGAATTATTAATAGTAAAGAAAACAGAAGTAAAAACATTTTTAATAATTGCTCATTTTTGTTTTCTGAATATAACTCATTTATTTTACATTATTCGTTTATTTGTTTTTGAGACAGGGTCTCGCTCTATCACCCAGGCTGGAATGCAGTGGTGTGATCACAGCTCACTGCAGCCTTCACCTCCTGGGCTCAATTGATCCTTCGGCCTCAGCCTCCTGGGTAGCTGGGACTAGAGGCATATGCCATCACACTGAGCTACTTTTTTTAAAAAATTTCTGGGCCGGGCACAGTGGCTCACACCTGTAATCCCAGCACTTTTGGCGGTTGAGGTGGGTAGATTACCTGAGGTTAGGAGTTCGGGACCAGCCTGACCAACATGGTAAAACCCCATCTCTACTAAAAATACAAAAATTAGCTCGGTGTGGTGGCACATGCCTGTAGTCCTAGCTACTCGGGAGAATAAGACAGGAGAACTGCTTGAACTAGGGAGGCAGAGGTTGCAGTGAGCCGAGATCGCGCCACTGCACTACACCCTGGGCTACAGAGCAAGTGTGAATTCTTCACCACAATCAAGATATAGAATTTTCTCATCACCCTCCCAAAATTTCCCTATACCCTCTTCTAGTCAATCGCAAATGCAACCCCTGGCAACCAACCACTGGTCTAATAGTGTCTTTTGAAGTGGTCAATGTTTAAAATCTGATGCAGTACAATTAATCAATTTTAAAAATTATGTGTCTTAGTCTGTGATGCTGTAACAAAATACCTGAAACTGGATAATCTGTAAACAACAAATTCATCACTTACAGTTATAGAGGCTGGGGAGTCCAAGATCAAGGCACCTGCAGGTTTGGTGTCCAGTGAGGGCCCACTCACTGTTTCCAAGATGGTGCCTTGTTGTGTCCTCTTGAGGAAGCGAACACTGTGTGCTCACGGTGAAAGAGACTGAAAGGCATAAAACGGCTAGCTGGTTCCCTCGAGCCCGATCTATTCATGAAGCGCACTCATCTATTCATGAAGTTGGAGTCCTCATGATCTAATCTCTCCCTAAAGTCTTAAAATCAGATGGCTTAAGTTTTCCAACTGTTTTTGATCTCTGTGAGGCCAGTCTGTACACTGACTTTCTTTCACGGGGAGTTCATCTACGTTTTCCCAAAGGCTCTGCAGGCTGTCCTCAGTATAGAGTTCTCTGATATGGGAAACTGGGCTCTAGCTCAACCTCCTTCACTCCCAACTCCAACTAGCTTTGCCATCAGTGTTCCTCCCTATTGCTGCTTGCCCCACAGCCTCTGGCCTAGTGGATAGGGTCTGGCATTGGACAGCACAAGCAATGACAGGCTAGCCCCTTGTAGACCCCTGCCCAGAGGTCTCTCCTGAGTTTTCTAGATTTCTTCAAAGCCAGATATACGGGCAGCCTAGCAAGCTCACACATCCAATCTGGGAAGATGCCAGCCTCCCTTTTTTTTTTTTTTTTTTTTTTTTGAGACGGAGTTTCGCTCGTTACCCAGGCTGGAGTGCAATGGCGCGATCTCGGCTCACCGCAACCTCCGCCTCCTGGGTTCAAGCAATTCTCCTGCCTCAGCCTCCCGAGTAGCTGAGACTACAGGCACGTGCCACCATGCCCAGCTAATTTTTGTATTTTTAGTAGAGACAGGGTTTCACCATGTTGACGAGGATGGTCTCGATCTCTTGACCTCGTGATCCACCTGCCTCGGCCTCCCAAAGTGCTGGGATTACAGGCATGAGCCACCGCGCCCGGCGCCAGCCTCCCTTTTTTAGGCGTCTGAAGTCATTACAGTAACTCTCTTGGAGCTACACCCTGTTGGCTTTAGTAACAGCAAAGCACCCTCCCTAATTCTGCACCCAGGAGGCTGCTGAGGGAAATACCTACACTTATTCCCGCTCCATCCCCCCGCTTGCCCAGTTATGTAAGCCTGAGGGTAGGGTGGTGGTGGTTCTGGCTCTTCAGCCCTCTAACAATAAGCTCTGGGTGCTTCTATGTTGTGCTGCCTTTACACTGTGGAATACTGAATGCCTCTGGGTCCTCACCTTTGTGCCCTGACTCACTAATTCCAGGGTAACAGGAAAAGGCTCATTAAACGTCCCATTACACACACCTCTAATAAAAACAGCAATAATAACACCAAAACACTCACATAGTGCTTGCCAGGCACCAGTTTCTTTCTCTACTTACATTTAAAACTTATTTCCTCTTCAAAACAACCCACCCCATTAAGTAGGATCAGTAACCCCTTTGCACAGCTGAGGAAACTGAGACCCAGAGGAGGTCTGTCCAAGCTCACAGAGATAAAGAGCCAGAGAGCTGCCATCCAATCCAGAGAGTTTGCTGGAGTCCACGCTGCGCCACTTTCCACATAGGAGAGGCAAAGAAAAGTTATACCTGCAATGCCACGGTTTCGTTTCAGCTGCGCATTTGGAATAATGAAGTCACTGGTCGGGAGCAAAGAGAAGGCACATATCTCTGTCCCTGAGCGCTCCCTGACACTGCTAGGCGATGGCGGTTAGTTGGGGGCACACAGTAGCCAACCACGGGACAGAAAAGACGGGGGCGGTCATCCTTCGCCACTCCAGCCACTTGGGGCCCCACCGCAAGGACGTGCAGGACGCGCAGGACGCGCAGTCGCCACAAGCCCAGGCGGCCAGGAGCCGCCTGCAAGAGCGAGTGGTGCGCATGTGCCCGGCGTGCGTGGTGCGTGCGTGGTGCGTGCGTGGTGCGTGCGTGGTGCGTGCGTGGTGCGTGCGTGGTGCGTGCGTGGCGCCGCAAGCGTCTGCTCCAATGTGGAGGTCACTAGACAGCAACTGCACCCGAAGTTCTCGTATCAGCTGCGGGAAGGAGGAAATAATCAACTGAGTGTAGAAGGAGACCCAATGCTCAGCAAATGCAGGGACTCGAGTCTGCATGAGTACGGTGGCCACGGTGTGGAAGCAGCCGGCGTGGCCCCCTCAACCCCGGACCCCTGGGGCCTCACTGCTGACCCACGCGTTCAGTGCTGCGCATAAATAACATTTCCAATCCGAAGGCCTAGGTCCCAGCTCTGTCCCGCACCATGGCTTTGGGCCAAGCACGTCATAACCCTGGAGCTCTTTCTTCCCGTTGTTGAGATGAAGAGGGTGCACGACGTGTTCGACGGAGCAACGTTAAATGACAGGAAACGAGGTGGCCCCTTGAGTGACTGGTTGCACGCGCTTATGTTGAGTGCTGCAGTCTGGTGCCAGGAAGATGGGACAGGGACCTTGTGATGTAAGAAGTGGTAGTGAAAGTGCCTGGGTTCAGAGTGGAGGCGGGGGATGAGTTCTTCGCGGGAGAAGGAGGCAGCTCAGGTTTCATCAAACAGATGGCCTCTGAACTGAACCTTGAAGGATGAGACCGGAGACGGGAGATGGTCCTCGGAGCATCCTGGCATAGCAGGTGCCTGAAAGCCTGCATAAGGCATGGATGTGTCTACAGAGTTCTGGGAATGACCACTAGAGCAGTGTTGGATCATGGGAAGGCAAGAGGTGGGCTTGGAGCGGGAGGTGGGAAAGGCATGGGAGTGTCTTGAAAGCCCCCTTCACCTGCAGGTGCTGAAACGCTGCAGAGGGTCTTTAGGCGTGGAATTTATATGAGATGTGTGTTTCAATGAAGTAACTGATAGGAACCAGACAGGAATTGTAATTGTACAAAGGGGATTTCGGAGGAAGGAAGTTAGTCTCAGTCCTGAGAAGAATGAGGGCCTGAGCTTAGGGGTGCAGTGGGGAAGGAGAAAGAAGCAGGATTCCAGAGAGATTTTAAGCATAGTAATTTACAGGTTCCCGATTAGAGCAGAATCTGAGATGACAGCCTAGTTTTGGGAAACTGGGTGAACTGAATAATTAAGACATTGAATGTCTACCAAGGGCGGACCTTATGCCAGGTACTCAGCATCCAAAGATCAAAAAAGACCTAGTCTGTAACCTCAGGTGTTTCTATTTGAATAGGGCAGGTGGACACATAACTAGATAATTGTATCTATACCCTGTGATGCAGAGGATTACAGGTGTCCCTGCCTGACCTGGGGCTGGGGGTGAGGGCAGGGAGGCTTCCTAGAGAAGTGGGGCCTGAGCTTGACAGAAATGGGAGTTCACGGGCAGTGTAAGAGGGGTCTCCTAGAGACAGTAGGCATGCAAGCAGGAAGGCCAGGGAGTTTGTGATGTGTTTGGAGAACTAGAAGCAGATGCTGGAGTATAAAACAAGAGCTTGACTTTTATTCTCTAGAGGATGGGGAGCCATTGCAGAGCCTTAGGTAGAGAAGGGTCTGGTCACATTTGGGTTTGGTGCAGCTTACCCTGGTGCCTCATGGAGAACTGTTGTAAAGGGGAGAATCTAAGAGGGAAAGGTGGTTGTAGGGAGTGCTGGTGAAAGAGAGTGGAAGCTGGAGCCGGCAGAGGGTGTTCAGGAAGGAGAGTAGGATGGGGGAGGTGGAGTGGGGAAGTGCAGGATGAGCAGGGGGGGCTGAGATGAGGTCAGTGCTGCACACCAGGTGCATGATGCCTGGGGACCATCTCCGTGGAGGTACCTGATGGCAATTTACTAGCTGAAGCCATCTTGACCAGTTCACTTACCTTGGTGATTTGCCTCATATGCAGAGTGTGGATGACAAGACCTACCTCATAATGTTGGAGTGATTTACTCAGTGAGTATTTACTGAGTCTCTGTTGGTTTTCTGGGTGCCGGATTTGGCTGGACGGCCTCAGCAGAAGATACACAGGAAATATGTGTTGAGGTAAAAGTCAAGGGCCCAATTAGAGGAATAGGTTTGACTGTCACCCATATTAACACTCCCAGAAAAGAGGGGGATGACAGAGAAAGAGAGAGACTCTTTCACTTGCAAGGCAAGAGTGAGCTACAGGGTCACCCTGTGCTGGCTGGCAGGAGCCAGGGGCTGGCACGTGTGTTTGAACGGCCTTGGCAAAACCATCTTTAAGTGGCAGTTCGAGAGTAGACTCTCTAAGCTCTCGCACTGGTGGTGTAATTTCTGGGGATTTCCTGTGTGTGTTTGTGTGGATAGAGGGAACTGGTGATAAGAGTGTAGGCAGGTGCATCCAAGATCCCAGGGTCTCATGGGAGGACCCAAGCCTGGAACCAACCTCCTCATGCCACTGTACAGCTCTGCCTGGGAGCCTCCTTCTCTGCTGGGTGGTACTCAGCACAAAGTGAGTGGTGTCAAAGGGGCATGTATTCTGCCTTCACTAGCTGCACAAGGTAGGAACCGCAGCTCTTGGTAAGCCTTGTCACCACTTTCCAGAATGTGTGCCCCGTTGACAACACACGCTGTGTTCTTAACCATAAACAACCATACCACTTGTTTATGGTTGAGAAGATGAAGGTCTGGTGGAATTAGCTTCTTGCCAGAAACTACACAGTGGTCCAAAGGACTCTGCCGTTTCCTTGGCTATCTGAGCTGCGTCTCAGAGGTGTTTAATTGCTCTAGCCAGATTAATGTAAATAGTAAATTAGGCAGGCTCAGTGGCTCATGCCTGTAATCCCAGCACTTTGGGAGGCCAAGACGGGCAGATCACCTGAGGTCAAGAGTTCAAGACTTGCCTGGCCAATATGGTGAAACCCAATCTCTACTAAAAAAAAAAAAAATTAGCCAGGTGTGGTGGCACGCGCCTGTAGTCCTAGCTACTTGGGAGAATGAGGCAAGAGAATCACTTGAACCCAGGAGGCAGAAGCTACAGTGAGCTGAGATCGTGCCACTGCACTCCAGCCTGGGTGACAGAGTGAGATTCCGTCTTAAATAAATAAATAAATAGCAAATTAATTTTTTAAGTGAAGTAACAGTAATAGTTTAGTCTGATTTAATTTACAAATAAACATGGAGTTTTTGTTTATACATTTTCACCAAATTTAAGATCTTTCAAAGGCTAATTAAAATAGTTAATATTTATTGAGTGCCTCATATGTATTTTCTCATTTGATTTTCACAACATCCCCATGAGTTAGATATGATCATCATTGCCATTTGACTGACAGATAAGGTTGGAGTAAGGTGGAGTAAGATGGGGTAAGGGTGAGGTTAAGGGTGGAGTACGGTTGGCATATGGTGGGCTAAAGTTGGAGTAAGGTAAAATACGGTTAGGGTGAGGTGGGCTAAGGTTGAGGTAAAGTGGAGTAAGGTTGGGGTCAGATGGGCTAAGATGAAGTAAGGTTTGGCGAGGTTGGGGTAAGGTTGGAGTAAGCTTGGGGTAAAGTTGGAGTAAGGAGTGGGTAAGGTGGGGTAAGGCTGGGATAAGATAGAGCAAGGTTGGGGTAAAGTGGCCTACAGTTGGAGTAAGGTGAGGTAAGGTTGGGGTAAGGTGGCCTACAGTTGGAGTCAGGTGAGGTAAGGTTGGGGTAAGGTGGGATAATGTGGAGGGTTAACTTTAAGACGTGAGTCTTTTTTCACGCCTTGTCTTACCCTTCTTGCTGTTGAGTAAGGAGCAGCTTTTCTCCTCACTTTGACTTAAGTGAGCATTTGGTGAAGTTGAGAGAACACACATATTGTGCAGTTCTGTTTGTCTGAGCTGAGGCTTGTGTTTGTCCTAGGAAGGGCCATTTGGGAGCTATTTGAGACAGCCTCCCACAGCAGGAAGAGGAGGGCACAGCCAGGGTGGTGATTGCTGTAAAAACTCTGCTCATGAAGAATGATTTGGCGCGTGCACAGATTATAGCTTTTCTAAATCTTATTTTGTTTTTCTGAAAAATAAGTGACAGTAACCTGAACACCTTTCAGTTCTCCAGTGCTGGCTTAGTCTGAGGCTGGGAGCCGCGTGCCTTCCCTTTCCCTGTCTCACTGAGTGGCTGCCACTTCCGTCTTTGACCTTTGAGAGTCTCAGGTCTGATGGTGGTGGAGGTGGAGCACAGGTGACTGATTTGGGGGACTGGGAGACACCCCTTAGAGGAGGGAGAGGGAGGGTTGGAGGTAGCTGGTTTCGTGTGAGCAGAACACAGGACATAGACGTCCTCTATCAACCTTGGTTTTCTCTGTAGTATTTTTTGCAGGGTCCTGGTCAATAAATCTGGCCAAGTGAGTCATTTGAAAGCGGTCATGTGATCTGGATTGATAAGTGGATAAGGCATTGACTGTAATCAATCTCTGGATTTATTAGTGAACTTTAAAAAAAGAAACGTTTCTTGTGCTTTTAAATATTGACTGTGGTTTTTTGTTTGTTTGTTGTTCTGAGAGAGAGTCTTGTTCTGTTGTCCAGGCTAGAGTGCAGTGGCACCCACGATCTCAGCTCACTGCAACCTCCACCTCCCGGGTTCAAGCAGTTCTCCTGCCTCAGCCTCCTGAGTAGCTGGGATTACAGGCGCTCACCACTGCGCCTGGCTAATATTAGTATTTTTAGTAGAGACGAGGTTTCAGCATCTTGGACAAGGTGGTCTCAAACTCCTGACCTCATGATTCAACTGCCTCGGCCTCCCTAAGTGCTAGGATTACAGGCATGAGCCACCGCGCCCAGCTGGCTGTGTTTTTTAATCTTACCATTTAAGTCTAGTTTTCCTGCAGCTGTTTGTGTGCCTTTGGCCAATAGGATCATTGACTGAGATGACAGTGAGGATAGTATACCATGAGCCCATGCTGCCTCCAGAGTAGTGGCTGCCAAAATTAACAGCTGTGGAATTATTTGTGACTCTGTTAGGGATAAATATATTTGTCCCTTTTCATTTTAGGATCAGCAACTGCTAAAGCTCTTACTTGTAATTACAACTTACTGCCCTCACTGTATTGCTTAGAGGTGGACACATAAAGAATGGAACATTTGTTTTCTTTTGGATCTGAGCTATGAATTTGGGCTACGTTATCATGCAGGCCTCGGCCCCTCTGTCTCTGTAAGATTGGGCTTTCCTGTTTTTGTCATTCTCGGCTTACTTCGTAGGCACGCTTTGTGCAGGGGAGAAAAAATACCCTTCAAAGAACCTCCCAAGAAGGTTACCAGGTGCGTGGTTCAGCCAAGTGGGTGACTCGATGGGATGCATCTCTTTGTGTTTGTCAGGGCCGGGAAGGGTGTGACAGCATGTTGGGAGAGAGTCGGCTCCCGGCCAAATAACTTTACCACCTGAGCTATGAGGCAGTTCCTGCACATCACCACTGCTGCAGAAAGCCAGTGTGTGGGAAAGCAAATGGCTCTGCGTGATGCTTGCAGTGTTCAATGGGATGAGTATTAATTGTGTGTATCTCAGGGACCCCTTTGACTTCTGAATACATGTACAGAGCTCCTCCTCTGTGTGCATTTTTGTGGGTAAAGTGTATCTGTATCTGCTTACATACTGAAGTATCTGTGAGTAAAACAGGAAAAAATGATGTAAAGGATGGATAGAGAAAATAAAACAGCAGGAGGTTGGTAGTTCCTGAGACTAGATTCTGGTCACATGGGTATCCACTCTACTCTTCTCTCTACTTCTGTGTATATGTGAACATTTCCAAAATGAGAGGTTTATTTATGTATTTTTATTTTTTTGAGATGGGGTGTCATTCTGTAGCCCAAGCTGGAGTTCAGTGGCACAGTCTTGGCTTACCATAACCTCCGCCTTCGGGGCTTAAGTGAGTCCCAGCCTCCCGAGTAGCTGGTACTACAGATAAGTGCCACCTCACCGGCTAATTTTTTGTATGTTAGTAGAGACAGTTTCATCATGTTGCCCAAGGTGGTCTCAAACTCCTGAGCTCAGGTGATCCACCCACCTCGGCCTCCCAAAGTGCTGGGATTACAGGTGTGAGCCACCACACCCTGCCAGAATAAAAGGTTTTTTAAAAAGTATGTATAGTATTTGTCTTAGTCTATTGTGCTGCTATAACAAAGTACTTGAGACAGGATAGTTTATAAACAATAGAAATCTATTTCTTACGGTTCTGGAGGCTGCGAAGTCTGAGACCAGGACACCAGCATTCAGTGTTTGGTGAGCGCCTTCTTGCTGTGTCCTTGTGGGGCAGAAGGCAGAAGGGCAAAAGGGGCCTCACCGGTTCCTTCAAGCCCTTTTACAAGGTCACTGGTCCTGTTCATCAGGGCTCCTAAAGGCTCCGTATCTTAATGCTGTCACATTGGCAGTTACGTTTCAACACATGAATTTTAGGGGGCATCCAGGCCATTGCAGTTTTCAAACGTTTGTCTGCATATGTAGGACCCATCAAACACGGCACTCCTGCTCTGCTGCACATGCTGAGCTGGGCATCTGGGTTCAACGATGCTTCACTTTCATGGCATGCAGAACTGAGGGGCAGGGACAGAGACGAACTCTCTGAGGCACGGTGATGGTATTGTGGAAAGCTTGAACTGTGGGGACTCACCAGGGGAGGGTCAGAGTTGGCTTCACTGAGGAATCAAGGACTGAGCCAAGACCCAAAGGATGACTGGGAACCTCCTGGGTACTGTGGGGCTGAGAGACAGGGAGAGGGAGTCTCGGATGGTGGGACTTCCCTGTGTAGTGGCCCCAGGGCCTGAGGGTGGTCAGAGGATGGAGCCCAGATGGAGGGGAGGATGGTGAGGCAAGGGTGGAAAGTGTGGGGTGTTCCAGGCCTGGTTAGGAGATTGGCCTTGGTCTTCATGCTATGGACAGCCATTGAAGTGTCTAAGCAGGGAGTAGTTGCAAATCAGGCTCCCACTTTCCAACTGCCATTTAGTTGCGACTTGGAGGGTGGATAGCACAGGTAGGCACTGGCATCCAGGTGAGAGATAACAACTCCCCAGACTGAAGCTGTTGGGGGTGTGTTGTGGCAGGGGTGGGAGCAGAGATGTGTTTGAGAGAGATGGAGGATACAGTGGCGGTCTGGGCATGGGTCATGGGGAGGAGGGGTCAGCATAAATGGTGATGGGGCCATTGCAAAAACAGAACCCTGGAACAGGACCTGATGTGGAGGGGAAGCCTTGCATCTGACTTGGGTGGATCTAGAGGGAGATTTTGCAAAGGCGATTGGTCATGTAGACTTGGGGCTCAGAGGAGGCCCCTGGGAAATGAGCCTGGGGGATTCCCTGACATGCAGATGCTACTAAGAGGGTGGAGGAATTGTTTAGGGGGAGGGATGAGCCTGGGGACCACATGAGGTGGCTCCAGCAGACTCCTGAGTCACAGCTCATGTTTTTTCTTTTTAAAATTAAACAAGCTGGCCGGGCACGGTGGCTCACGCCTGTAATCCCAGCACTTTGGGAGGC
>PVKV010025429.1:0-24135 GCA_004027835.1 Alouatta palliata | reverse complement strand
CAAATTTTATACTGATGCAAAGTTGAATGTTAAATAGCGCTACAAGGCTGATAACGAACATTGCCATAATAAAGTAGACAGAAGCAACAATTGTGAATCATAAAAAAGCAGCTCAGTTTTGGTGTGCTGCAAGTAATTTATACTAATGAAAATTAAAATAGTCAAGTTCATGAACAATCATTCATAAATAATCAAGATTATTCCTAAAACATTACCCTTGCCCTCCCATTTTTAAGAAAAAAGCAGCAGAGATACAACTAGTTTGCTGGGAACTACATATAACACAGTGAACACAAGTAGGAATGTGTGTCATCTGAATGCCACCTATCATGTCAAGTAGGCTGACACTGCAGATCGCAAGCAAGCAGCTCTCTACCACCTAATAAATTCTAAATACAAATCATGGTTCCAGCTTCAACCATGTAACCTCTGGCATTTATAACCTGTTTCTTAACATGAAAATAAGAATAATCCCTGTCTAGATCTGTAAATAATAAAATTTATCAAGAAAAAGAAAAATAAACATACTTCTGATCCTTGGACCAACATGATCTGCCTACCTGGCTGGCTGGACTCAGGTGGAGCAGATTCCGAACCCACTGGGAAAGCTCCAATACAAGGTAAGAAGACAAGTAAACAGGACATTATTTAGCAAACAAAACAGGCTTTTATAAAATATGCATTATACCACTTCGCACACACCAAGATGCCTATAATCAAAAAGATAGTAAGTGTTGACAAGAATGTAAAGAAATTGGAACCCTCACACATTGCTGGTGAGAATGTAAAATGATATAGTCACTTTGGAAAACAGTTCCTCAAAATTTTAGGTATAGTTATTATATAAGCCAGCAATTCCACTCCTAGGTATGCACACAAAAGAACTAAAAACAGATCTACACAAAAGCTTCTACACAAGTGTTCACAGCAGCATTTTTCTTAATTGCAAAAATGTGAAAACAACCCAAATGTCCAACAGAAAAATAAAATGTGGCATACATCCATATAATGGAATAATATTTAGCAATTAATAAAAAATGCATGATGATATGCAAAGATAGATAAACCTTGAAAACATGCTAATGAAAGAAGTCAGACACAAAGACCACAAGTCATCTGACTGCACTTACATAAAATGTCTAGAATAGGCAAATCTATAGAGACAGAAAGTAGATAAGAGGTTGCTTAAGGCTGAGAGATTTGGAAAAAATAGGGAGTGACTGAATGGGTACGAGGTTTCTTTTTGTGATGGAAAGGTTACAGATTAGACAGTGGTGATAGCTGTACAACTGTGAATACATTAAAACCATTGAACTGTACACTTTAAATGGGTGTGTCCTATGGTATGTGAACTATATCTTGATAAAGCTATTAAAATATATTGTGCATTATATTTAAATAATTATAGCTTTCAACCATCAAATGACATATCATATCAAGATGAAATATGGATATGTTGTCACCTCAACAGCTACATTCCACATAGTTCACAAAGTCCTCTCACAGCCCCCAGTCCCCATGACCAAGAGTATTCCCCAGGGCATTTCTGCCAGAGCTCCCAGAGAAGATGCTTTCTCTTCCTAGGATCACAGGTGGAGCTGGGTTCAACTGGGGCTGCTCCTGTGACAAGAGAATAGGCCAACACTCTAAGAAAAGCAGAATGAGAGAGGGAGTGGGGCAGTGGGATAAAGAGAGAGGGGGAAAGAGGAAGGTGAGAAAGGAGAAGACACAGAGAGGAAGAGCAGAGTAATTATTGTGGGAGCATCTGCGTCCAGCCATGCTGGCTAGTTTCAAATGAGTTTCTGTAATTTGCTTTTAGAAGAGTCTTAATATGTTACTTTACTACAAGTTCTTTCCTTACTTAACTGATAAACTTTCCAAGGATATATACACAAGTAAAACTAAATCCTGGGCCATAAAAAGACATATGAAACATTGGAAAGAGCACACAGCTCAGTGGTTAAACGAAGTCAGACAGACTTCGATTCAAATGTGAGTCCTAGGCTTACCTAAGTGACCTTGGGTACCCACAATTTAACTTCCCTAAACCTTAGTTGCCACCTCTATAAAATGGGAGCCCTAGGTTTGGTTTTCTTACAGACAGGCCACTGTCCACATTAAATGAAATAACCCATGGCAGGGTCTCAATACAGTACCTGGCATATGAAAACACAACAGTATGACCCACCATTATTAGTGGTAAACTCATGATTTATCACATATATATTTAGAGCATAGAAAAGTGTTGTTTTTAAGCAAAGATAGCATGAATAAGACTAGTAGGTAAGAGCCAGAGAAAACTGTACCATGCTTCACAAAAAAATACTTCTTATTCATTTGGAAAGCATTATTTTTAAGATGTTAGAAACTAAACCTAGTAATGGTAAAGACAACAGCCAGAACCAAAAATGCTAATTCATAAAAATCAGTTCTGGTTCTTAGCTAACCTTGTCCAATATATACTTTGGTAAGAATTATTTCTTCTTAGCCTTCAGTCTGCAATCACTTTTGGAAACCAATCCCCACTTGCAAATAGACAGCTTTAGACAACTGTTTAGATTGCTAAGCTTTCTGTTCTTCTACAACTGCATATTACTGCATCCACATGAGAGAATACCCTCCATTCATCTACTACCCATAGATATCATTAACTTGGCTCAGACACAAGTCCTCTCCAAAAGTGACCCTGTGATCACCCAGTTCTGAGTTCATTCATTCATTCATTCATTCAACAAAGACTTAGTGAGAACCTACTATGTGCAAGGTACTGTACTAGGTACCAGAGATGCAGAGAATAAAACAGATTCCTCTTCTTTGTGTTCTCATGAGGAGCTATTGTCTCCTCATCAGAACACTGACCACACTGATTTCTGATTTCCTAATTACTTCTCTGTAACCCCTATGGAGACTCTAAGCAACCTGATATCAGGCACCATAGCAAATCTGATTTGCATTGTATCACATTATTTTGAATAAGTCATGGAAAAAAATTGAAACACAATGAGGTGTCAGCACAATATAGCCACAGTATAGCTATTTGCATGGTGAAAGACTCATGCAGAGCAAACTCTGAAGAGTGTAGAGACACAGACTTTACAGGTCACTGAGTCTCCTATCAGTGCTGAATATAGCCTGCCCCTGAGATCTTGGCTACATCTAGAGCTCAATCCAAAGTATATGATACAGATGTAAAATATGCTTTTTATAAATATTTGTAATAGATTGTCTATTCATTGAAAATATGTTTATATAAGGTAAGGAAGTATAAAACTGCACATAGATTAGCTAAAATGGAATTTCTTAGATGAAATTCACCAATTCCAGAAAAAACACAAACTACAACAACTCATCCAATATGAATTTAAATAGACCTGTAACTGTTAAGAAAACTGACTTTGTAATTTCAAATCTCATATGCATCTCTAGGCCAGTGAAGTGTGGTGGTTCACACGTGTAATTCCAGCACTTTGGGAGGCTGAGGCAAGTGGATCACCTGAGGTCAGGAGTTCAAGGCCACTCTGGCAAACATGGTGAAACCCGTCTCTAACTCAAAATACAAAATATTAGCTGGGCCTGGTAGTGGGTACCCATAATCCCAGCTACTCAGGAGGCTGAGGCAGGAGAACTCTTGAACCCAGGAGGTAGAAGCTGCAATGAGCCAATTTCATGCCATTGCACTCCAGCCTGGGCAACAAGAGTAAAACTTCATCCCAAAAAAACAAAAAACAGAAACCAAAAAAACAAAAAACCTCAGCCCAGATGGTTTTACTGAAGAATTCTATCAAATTTTTTAAAAAGAATTAATGCTGGTTTTATACAATCTCTCCCAGAAAATAGAAGAGGAACAAATACATCTCAATTCAATAAAGGGAGTGATCTAGACGTAAGGAGACTAAAGAGACATTAGAACTAAATGCAACCTGTAATTCCAAACTCGATCCTGTTGTTAAACAAAATTTGATGAGATACCAGTAAAACTTGAATGAAGTTGAAGATGTGATAACAGAAATGTATTAATTTTCTAATTTTAATGGTCATTTTGATATTACACAGAAGAATATCCTTTTCTTAGGAAATGCCACTAAAATATTTGGAAGCAATGGGTCATCAAATCAGCAACTTATTATCAAATGGTTCAGGGAAAAGCAAATGTTATCTGAACTGTACTGGTAACCTTCCTGTACATTTAATCTTGTTTTCAAACAAAGAAAAAATATTTCTTAAAAATATAAGAAGCTATCTTTATGATCTCAGGATACAGAAGAATTTCCTAAACCAGTTATAAAAACATTGCAAATATGAATGTTATAAATTCAGTCACATGAAGATTAAGAAATTTATAAATGGAACACTATTCAGCTTTTCAAAAGAAAAGAAATTCTGGCTTTTATGAGTCATATGACATATATGTGACAACACGGGTGAACCCTGAAAACATGCTAACTCAGATATGTCACTCACAAAAAGACAAATGCTGTAAGTGTCCACGTATATGAAGTATCTAGAATAGTCAAATTCATAGAAACAAAAGGCCAGTGACTGGGCCTGGAGGAAATAGAGAGTTGATTAATTAACATACAGTTTCAGTTCTATAAGATGAAAAACTGGAGATCTAGTGCTCAGCGTTGTGAATACACTCATCACTACTGAACTACCCACTTAAAGATGGTTAAGATGTCAAATTTCATTATTACCACATACATATATACATTTGTGGATAACACTTGAAGAAAGGAAATGGTTAACACAATATCACAGAAGTCTCTCCTCTCTGGAATGTGATCTGAAAAGGGCACACAAGGAACTTTAAAAATGTTTTATTTAAGATCAAGTACAAGTGGTTTTCATCACCCTCTGAAAGTATAAGCTCTTGCAAGTCTAATTTTTAAAATCAGCTCCCCAGGAAAGGGAAGATGTGCTAGTACAGAAGCTCTAAAAATAAAGAACTAAAGGACAGGGAAGGCAAAAGGAAAGAACCACGAATTCTCCCAGTATTATTAACTTTAAAATCTGTTTTCTAAATAATAAAGGATCAATTTCTGTACAACTTAAAGTTGTAAGTAGTATTGCTCAAACTAGATGTAACTTTATGTAATTACCAAGTATCTTTTTAAAATATGTAGCCAAATAATATCAATCCCTCAGTCTCCCTATATTGCTCATCAAAACAGGAGGAGTCAGACAGGACAGCGGCAGTCCTCAGTGGTCTGAACAAGGGGAAGCAGAAAGAGGCACTGAGGGCCAGCGTTCTGCCTGGAGAAAGCAGAAGCTGGCGGCTACACAGTATACAGCTTGTTCAGAGGCCTCCCAGTTCTGACTGGTTCCCTGCTAAAAAAAAAAAAAAAAGGTAAGGCTCACAAATATATCCATAAGGTTCCTTATGGGGGTGGAGGGAGAAATTAAAATGCCTAATTCTTCTTCTCAATAGCTTTAAAACATGCAAATCAAATTCTGAATTTTCTAGTGTCTACTGGCTGTATCAGCTGGGACTCAGATCAATACAGACAGGACACTGATGCTGACTGAAAATCACCTACATTTTACTCTTGTTTTTATTCGCAATGCTTTAAAAAAAAGTTTGATTAAAATTTTTCTCATCATTCTACTCAAAATACCACTGGCTCTTCATTCTATCAAATGAAATTACTACTCTGAGAAACACAATGGAATTCTTTCAAGATAAAATGTGCAACCTCCAAGGAGAATCTTGAGTCCTGCCCTATACCCTGAACTCCAGATTCATGTCTTCAATGTTGTTCACATTTCCGCTTTAAAGTCTAGCCAGCATCTGAAACTTAACACAGTCAACAGGAATATCTTTCATATCCACCCTTTCTCATATTCCAACATCCACTTCTCTTCCAGGCTGGTATAAAAGGCTGTCACACTTAACTTCCACTGAGCTGTTAACACTTAAACTGTCCATGGGCGGCGAATCTAAAAGAGCACCGATTGTAACCCTCCTTCTGGGGTCTGAGGGCCTGCACAGAGTTTTCCTCCTCCTGGTGTGTGTGAGGGGGGCATGGTATGTGTGTGGTGTGTGTGCTGCATATGGGTTAAGTGCGTGGGGTGTATGAGGTGTGCATGGTGTATAATGTAGTTTATGGTGTGTGAGGTGGGTATATGTGTGCTGTGTATGGTGTGTATGGGGTATGGGTGTGTCGTGTGTGAGGTGGGCATGGTTTGTGTGTGGTGTGTGTGTGCTGTATATGGGTTAGGTGTGTGGGGTATGTGAGGTGGGCATGATATGTACATAGTGTGTGGTGTGTGAGGTAGGTAGATATGTTGTGTATGGTGTGTGGAATGTGGTGTGTGGTACAGGTGATTTAATATGCATGTGGAGTGTGGTGTGCTATGTATGTGGTACTTATGAAGTGTTTGTGTGCTGTGTATGAAATGTGTGTGGTGTGTATAAAGTGTATATGGTGCATGCACGGTATTATGTGGTGAGTGTGTTATGTGTGTTGCATGTATATAAGGTGTGTGTGGTGTATGTGTGTGGTGTGTGGTATGTGTGAAGAGCGCATGATGTGTAGGAAGTGTGTGTATTATGTTTGTGAAGTGGACATGATATGTGTGTGGTATATAAGAGGTGTGTGTGGTGTCTGTGGTGTGAGTTTAACGTGTGTGGTGTCTGGTGTATATAGATTAAGTGCATGGTGTGTGTGAGGTGTACATGGTCTATATGTGGTGTGTGTGAGGGTTATATGCATGTGGTGTGTATGGGGTATGTGTGTGGTGAGGTTGGTGTATATGGGTTCAATGTGTGTGGTGTGTGAGGTGGGCATGGTGTTATATGTGGTATGAAGTGTGTGGTGTGTGTGAAGTGGGCATATGTGTGTGGTGTCTGGTGGACATGACTTAAGTGCATGGTATGTATAAGGTGGGCATGGTATATATGGGGTGTGTGTGTGGTGGTTAGAATATGCATGTAGTATGTATGGGGTATGTGTGTGAGGTGGGTATAATACGTGTGTGGCATGTGTGAGGTGGGTATGATACGTGTGTGGTGTGTGTGAGGTGGGTATGATACATGTGTGGCATGTGTCAGGTGGGTATGATACGTGTGTGATGTGTGTATGGTGTATATGAGTTAAGTGTGTGGTGTGTGTGAGGTGGGTATGATCTGTGTGGTGTATATGGGTTAAGTGTGTGGTGTGTGAGGTGGGCAAGGCATATATATGGTGTGTGCTGTGTGAGATGGATATATGTGTGTGGTGTCTGTGTGGCATATATAGGGTGTGTGGGTGTGTGAGATATGGTAGGTGTGTGGTGTGTATGTAGTGTATATGAGTTAAGTCTGGTGTGTGAGAGGTGGGTACAACATGTGTGTACTGTGTGTGAGGTGGGTATGACATGGATGTGGTGTGTGTAGTGTATATGGGCTAAGTGTGTGGTGTGTGTGAGGTGGGTATGATGTGTGTGTGTGGTGTGTGTGCTATATATGAGTAAGTGTGTGGTGTGTGTGAGGTGGTATGTGTGTTTTGTGTGGCATGTATGGGATATGTGTGTGAGGTGGGAATGATGTGTGTGTGGTATATATGCATTAAATGTGTGGGGTGTATGAGGTGGGCATGGTGTATATGTGGTGTGTGGTGTGAGGTGGTTATATTATGTATATGGTGTGTATGAGGTAGGTATGATATGCATGTGCTGTGTATGGGATGTGAATGTGAGGAGGGTGTAATATGTGTGGTGTGGATACGATGTGTGTGATGTGTGTTGTAATATGGTTAAGTGTGTGGTGTGTGCAAGGTGGGCATGGTATAGATGTGGTGTGAGGGGGCATAATATGTATATGGTGTATATGAGTTAAGTGTGTGTGATGTGTGAGGTGGGTATGATATGTGTATGGTGTGTGTGAGGTGGACATGTGCACGCTGTGTGTGGTGTCTATGGGTTAAGTGCGTGGTATGTGTGAGGTAGGCATGGTATATATGTGATGTGTGAGATGTGTATGTGTTGCATGTGGCATGTATGGGGTATGTGTATGAAGTGGGTAAGATATATGTGTGGTGTATGAGGTGGGTATGATATGTATATGGTGTGAGGTGGGCATGGTGTGTGTGAGGTGGGCATGGTGTGTGTGAGGTGGGCATGGTGTGTGTGAGGTGGGCATGGTATGCATGCCATGTGTGGTATCTATGGGTTAAGTGTGTGGTATGTGTGAGGTAGGCATGGTATATATGTGGTGTGTGAGGTGGGTATGTTTGTTGTGTGTGGCATGTATGGGGTATGTGTATGAAATGGGTATGATACATGTGTGGTGTATGAGGTGGCTACGATATGCATTCTGTGTGTGGTGTCTATGGATTAAGTGCATGGTGTGCCTTTTCAACAGGTGACTGGAACACCTAGGAGACAGTTGAACATTCAATTAAAAAAGAAAAAAAAAAAAAAGGCTCTGAGGCAGGGAGCCAGATGATCAGGCTTGGCTGGTCCCACCCCAACAAAAAACAGCAATCTGAAATGCTCTGGATTGAGAGTTTCACAGCAAGCACAGCTGAGCCCGGGATGGTACAGCTCTGTGGGGGAGGGGCGTCCGCCATTACCGAGGCACTCTACCTCTATGGAGGTAGTCTGCCATTGCTGAAGCAGCCTGCCATTACAGAGAGAGTCCGCCATTACAGAGGTGGGCTGCCATTGCCAAGGCAGTTCTAACTATACCCGTATAAACAGGACTACAAGGAAGTTAACATGGCAGCTGGGCGGAGCCCACAGCAGCTCAGCAAAACTTCTGCAGGTATACAGTAACTAGGCTGCCTCCTCGCTGGGCCAGGCAGGCCTGAAAAAATGCAGCAGCACAACAGAAACTCATAAATAAAGCCCTAACTCCCTGGGACAGAGAACCTGGGGAAAAAAAGGGGGGGGGGTATGAGTTCTGCTGCAGCAGACTTAAACATACCTGCCCAGCAGCTCTGAATGAACAATGGAGCTCACAGCTCAGCACTTGAGCTCCTGTAAAGGACAGACTGGCTCCTCAAATAGGTCTCTGACCCCCACATATGCAAAGAGTCACCTCATAAAGGAGAGATCAGATTGACATCAGGCAGGTATCCTTGAGGGACAAAGATAGCAGAAGAAGAAACTGGCAGCAACTCTTACTGTTCTGCAGGTCCTGCAGGTGATCCTCAGGCAAGCAGGGCCTGGAGTGGACCTCAGCAGGCCTACAGCAGAGGGACCTGACTGGTAGAAGGAAAACTAAGAAACAGAAAGAAATAACTTCATCATCAACAAACTGGATGTCCACTCAGAGACCCAATCTGAAAGTCAACAACTACAAAGATGACAGGTGGATAAATCCACAAAGATGGCAAGAAACCAGCACAAAAAGGATGAAAATACCCGAAACCAGAACACTTCTCCTCCTATAAGGGATCACAGAACCTCACTAGCAAGGGAACAAGGCTGGATGGACAATGAGTGTGATGAATTGACAGAATCAGGCTTCAGAAGGTGGGTAATAAGAAAATTCTGTGAGCTAAAAGAACATGTTCTAACCTAATGCAAAAAAACTAAGAACCTTGAAAAAAAGATTTGATGAAATGTTAATGAGAATAAACAACCTAGAGAGGAATATAAGTGAACTGGTGGAGCTGAAAAACACAACATGAGAACTTCACGAAGCACACACAAGTTTCAACAGCAGAATTGAACAAGCAGAAGAAAGGATATCAGAGGTTGAAGATCAACTGAATGAAATAAAACGAGAAGCCAAGATTAAAGAAAAAAGGGTAGAAAGGAATGACCAAAGTCTCTAAGATATATGGGACTATGTGAAAAGACCTAATCTACATTTAATAGGTATACCTGAATGTGACGGAGAGAATGAATCCAAGCTGGAAAATACTCTTCAGGATATTATCAGGAAAACTACCCCAACCTAGCAAAGCAGGTCAATATTCAAGTCTAGAAAATACAGAGAACACCGCAAAGATACTCCTCAAGAAGAGCAACCCCAAGGCACATAATCGTCAGATTTACCAACGTTGAAATGAAGGAAAAAATGCTAAGGGCAGCCAGAGAGAAAGGTCGGGTTACCCACAAAGGGAAGCCTATCAGACTCACAGCAGATCTCTCAGCAGAAACCCTACAAGACAGAAGACAGTGGGGGCCAATATTCAACATCATTAAAGAAAAGAACTTTCAACCCAGAATTTCATACCTAAGCTTTATAAGTGAAGGAAACTAAGCTTCATAAGTGAAGGAAAAATAGAATCCTTTGCAAACAAGCAAATACTCAGAGATTTCATCACCACCAGGCCTACTTTACAAGAGGTCCTGAAAGAGGCAGTAAACAAAGAAAGGAACAACCAGTACCAGCTACTTTAAAAAAATACCAAATGGTAAAGAACATCAACACAATGAAGAAACTCCATCAACTAACGGACAAAATAGCCAGCTAGCATCAGAATGGCAGGATCAAATTCACACATAACAATATTAACCCTAAATGTAAATAGGCTAAATGCCACAATCAAAAGACACAGACTGACAAACTGGATAAAAAGGCAAAATCCATCTGTTTGCTGTATCCAGGAAACCCATCTCACATGCAAGGAGGCTCAAAATAAAGGGATGGAGGAAGATTTACCAAGCAAATGGAGAGCAAAAAAAAAAGCAGGAGTTGCAGTTCTCATCTCAGATAAAATAGACTTTAAACCAACAAAGATCAAAAGAGACAAAGAAGGACATTACATAATGGTAAAAGGATCAATGCAACAAGAAGAGCTAACGATCCTAAATATGTACGGACCCAATACAAGAACATCTAGATACATAAAGCAAGTTCTTAATGACTTACAAAGAGACTTGACTCCCACACAATAATAGTCAGACACTTGAACACCCCAGTGTCAATATTAGACAGATCAATGAGACAGAATATTAACAAGAATATCCAGGACTTGAACTCTGACCTGGACCAAGCAAACCTAATAGACATTTACAGAACTCTCCACCCTAATTCCACAGAATATACATTCTTCCCAGCACCACATCACACCTACTCTAAAATTGACCACATAATTAGAAGTAAATCACTCCTCAGCAAATTCGAAAGAATGGAAATCCTAACAGTCTCTCAGACCACAGTGCAATCAAGTTAGAACCTAGAATTCAGAAACTAACTCAGAACCGCACAGCTTCATGGAAACTGAAAAACTGGTTCTTGAATGTTGACTGGATAAACAACAAAATGAAGGCAGAAATAAAGTGGTCTCTTTGAAACCAACAAGAACGAAGACACAACATAACAGAATCTCTGGGACATATTTAAAGCAGTGTCTAGAGGAAAATAGATAGCAATAAATGCCCACATGAGAAGCAAGGAAAGATCTAAACTCGATACCGTATTGTCAAAATTGAAAGAGCTAGAGGAGCAAGATCAAAAAAAACTCAAAACCTAGCAGAAGACAAGAAATAAGTAAGATCAGAGCAGAACTGAAGGAGATAGAGACAAGAAAAATCCTTCAAAAAATCAATAAATCCAGGAGCTGGTTTTTCAAAAAGATCAACAAAATAGACCACTGGTCAGATGAATAAAAAAGAAAAGAGAAAGTAATCAATAGATGCAATAAAAAATGATAAAGGGGATATCACCACAGATTCCACAGAAATACAAGCAATCATCAGAGATTATTACAAACAACTCTATGCACATCAACTAGTAAACCTGGAAGAAATGGATAAATTCCTGGACACTTGCATCCTCCCAAGCGTAAACTATGAAGAAGCCAAAACCCTGAATAGACCAATAGCAAGGTCTGAAGTTGAGGCAGCAATTAAGAGCCTACCACCCAAACAAAGCTCAGGTCCAGACGGATTCACAGCCGAATTCTACCAGACATACAAAGAGGAGCTGGTACCGTTTCTTCTGAAGCTATTTCAAACAATCCAAAAAGAGGGAATCCTTCCCAAATCATTTTATGAGACCAACATCATCCTGATACCAAAACCCGGCAAAGACTCAGCAAGAAAAGAAGACTTCAGGCCAATATCCATGATGAACATAGATGCAAAAATCTTCAATAAAATACTGGCAAACCGATTGCAACAGCACATCAAAAAGCTTATCCACCATGATCAAGTAGGCTCCATTCTGGGGATGCAAGGCTGGTTCAACATACACAAGTCTATAAATGTAATTCACCACATAAACAGAACCAAAGACAAAAACCACATGATAATCTCAGTTGATGCAGAGAAGGCCTTTGACTAAATTTAACAGCCTTTATGCTAAAAACCCTCAATAAACTAGGTATTGATGGAACGTATCTCAAAATAATAAAAGCTATTTATGACAAACCAACAGCCAATATCATACTGAATGGGCAAAAACTGGAAGCATTCCCTTTGAAATCTGGCACTAGACAAGGATGCCTTCTCTCACCACTCCTATTCAGTATAGTATAGGAAGTTCTAGCCAGAGCAATCAGGTAAAAAAAAGAAATAAAGTGTATTCAAATAGGAAAGGAGGATGTCAAATTCTCTCTATTTGCAGACAACATGATTGTATATCTAGAAGACCCCATTGTCTCAGCCCAAAATCTCCTGAAACTGATAAGCAACTTCAGCAAAGTCTCAGGATACGAAATCAATGTGCAAAAATCACAAGCATTCCTTTACACCAATAACAGACTTAAAGAGAGTCACATCCAGAAAGAACTGTCATTCACAATTGCTACAAAGAGAACAAAATACCTAGGAATACAACTAACAAAGGATGTAAAGGACCTCTTCAAGGAGAACTATGAACCACTGCTCAACAAAATAAGAGTGGACACAAACAGATGGAGAAACATTCCATGTTCATGATTAGGAAGAATCAATATCGTGAAATGGCCATACTGCCCAAAGTAATTTACAGATTCAACGCTATTCCCATCAAGCTACCAATGACCTTCTTCACAGAACTGGAAAAAAACCACCTTAAACTTCATATGAACCAAAAGAGAGCCCGCATAGCCAAGTCAATTTTAAGCAAAATATACAAAGCGGGAAGCACCACACTACCAGATTTCAAACGATACTACAAGCCTACAGTAATCAAATCAGCATGGTACTGGTACCAAAACAGAGATATAGACCAATGGAACAGAACAGAGGCCTCAGAGGCAGCACCACACACCTACAACCATCCGATCTTTGAAAAACCTGACAAAAACAAGCAATGGGGAAAGGATTCCCTGTTTAATAAATGGTGTTGGGAAAACTGGCTAGCCATCTGCAGAAAGCAGAAACTGGACCCCTTCCTGACATCTTACACTAGAATTAACTCCAGATGGATTAAAGTCTTAAACATAAGACATAACACCATAAAAACCCTAGAAGAAAATCTAGGCAAAACCATTCAGGACATAGGTGTAAGCAAGGACTTCATGACCAAAACACAAAAAGCATTAACAACAAAAGCCAAAATAGACAAATGGGACCTAATCAAACTCCACAGCTTCTGCACAACAAAAGAAACAGTCATTAGAGTGAGTCGGCAACCAACAGAATGGGAAAAAATTTTGCAATATACCCATCTGACAAAGGGCTGATATCCAGAATATACAAAGA
Source organism: Alouatta palliata (assembly GCA_004027835.1). Classification (NCBI taxonomy): domain Eukaryota; kingdom Metazoa; phylum Chordata; class Mammalia; order Primates; family Atelidae; genus Alouatta; species Alouatta palliata. Next base: position 10,572 of record PVKV010025429.1, on the reverse strand, counting down.
ACTAAAACAGATTTTCAAGAAATATACAAGCAAGCCCATTCAAAAGTGGGCAAAGGAGATGAACAGACATTTTACAAAAGAAGACATACATAAGGTCAACAAACATATGAAAAAATGCTCACCATCTCTGGTCATTAGGGAAATGCAAATCAAAACTACATTGACATATCACCTCATGCCAGTTAGAATGGCAATCATTAAAAAATCTTGAGACAACAGTCACTGGAGAGGATGTGGAGAAATAGGAACACTTTTACACTGTTGGTGGGAGTGTAAATTAGTTCAATCATTGTGGAAGACAGTGTGGTGATTCCTCCAGGACCTAGAAATAGAAATTCCATCTGACTGTGCAATCCCATTACTGGGTATATAGCCAAAGGAGTATAAATTGGTCTACTATAAGGTCACATGCACACGAATGTTCATTGCAGCACTGTTTACAATATCAAAGATCTAGAACCAATCCAAATGCCCATTGATGATAGACTGGACAGGGAAAATGTGGCACATATACACCATGGAATGCTATGCAGCCATAAAAAACGATGAGTTCATGTCCTTTCTAGGGATGTGGATGAACCTGGAAACTATCATTTGCAGCAAACTGAAACAAGAAAAGAAAATCAAACACCGAATATTCCCACTCATAGGTGCGTGTTGAACAATGAGAATACATGGACACAGGGAGAGGAGCATCACACACTGGGGTCTGTAGGGGGGAAATAGGGGAGGGACAGTGGGGGATGGGGAGTTGGGGAGAGATAGCATGGGAAGAAATACCAGATAGAGGTGATGGGGAGGAAGGCAGCACATCACACTGCCATGTTTGTACCTATGCAACAATCTTGCATGTTCTTCACATGTACCCCAAAATCTAAAATGCAATAAAAAAGTACAAATTAAAATTAAAATAAATAAATAAATAAAAAAGAAGGTTGGGCCAGGCATGGTGGCTCACACCTGCAATCCCAGCATTTTGGGAGGCTGAGGCCGGTGGATCATGAGGTCAAGAGATCAAGGCCATCCTTGCCAAAATGATGAAACCCCGTCTCTACTAAAAACACAAAAATGAGCCAGACATTGTGGTGCATGCCTGTAGTCCCAGCTACTTGGGAGGCTGAGGCAGGAGAATTGCTTGAATACAGGAGGCAGAGGTTGCAGTGAGCCAAGATCATGCCACTGCACTCCAGCCTGGTGACAGAGCAAGACTCCACCTCAAATAAAAACCACCATTTGCAGGACTGGATGTGAAAAGGAAAAAAATATGTACAAGATTAAATGCATGTTGTAGAAAAACCACCACCTGTTCATTTGCTGAGCACACCGTGATTCCTAACTCAGCAAAAGAACCCTCGCTCTGGGAAAAACTAAAAGCGAACTGCTGTTTCCAAAATGCATTTTTACGGTTGGAAATCTGTGTTTCCCAAGCCCTCCTTCCAGTCCTTGGCACTGTGACAAGCATTTCTCAACCCTGAGGACGTGGGGCTGGAGATGCAAAAGGGAAAGTCACCAAGGCTGAGTTTCAGCTACCTGCATCCTTGCAGCCAGGGCCAGAGGGCCATGAGGGGTTCCCTAGCTCCCGCCATCCACGCTGGACTCACAGAGCACGGCTCTGCTGCAGTGGCAAAGCTTACCTCCATGAAGTGATTGCTCAGGGTGGGTCCCGAGTCATTCTTGAAGGTCTGGCTGACACAGAGACGCCTCTTGTTGCTGCTCTCTTCCCAGTGCTTCCCATAGCTCGCCTCCAGTTCAAGCGATTCTCCTGCCTCAGCCTCTGGAGAAGATGGGATTACAGGCACCCACCACTACGCCTGGCTAATTTTTGTATTTTTAGTAGAGACAGGGTTTCACAGTGTTGGCCAGGCTGGTCTTGAACTCCTGACCTCGTGATCTGCCTGGCTCAGCCTCCCAAAGTGCTGGAATTACAAGTGTGAGCCACTGTGACTGGCTTTTATTTATTTATTTATTTTATTATTTGTTTATTTTAGAGATAAGATGTCACTCTGTTGCCCAGGCTGGAGTACAGTGGCACCATCTTGGCTCATTGCAACCTCTGCCCCCTGGGCTGAAGCAACCCTGGATGAATAGACATAAGACTGAGGCTGAAGTGCCAGCCCTGGATCCATTCCTATACGGCTATGCTATTGGGAGCAAGTTCATCTCTTTGGGGATGAGCTCAGGGTACTCGGATCACCACTTGCCAGACTCTGCTGCTCTCTCTAGAGATCCCACCTGGCCTGGGCACCCAGCTGTGGCTGAAGGCAAGGATCTGTGTGCAGTGGAGCTTGTGGCCCAGCTCCAGCCAGTAGGCGTCATCTAAGCTGCTCTCTGTCTGAAGCTTCTGGCTGGTGCTGCACTGGTGAGCTGGCTGCTTTGCCTGAGCTGTGAGGATTGATCAAGGGACCCCTGCCCTCCTCTGCCAGGCAGCCCTCTACCAGGGCTCCAAGAGGAGGAGGGCCCAGCCCAGCCTGGCCTCAGCTGTGTTCCCCCAGCCCTGTGGCCTTCTTCACCTGTCACTCCATTAGAACCTGTCCATGGGGAGGTCTTAAGAGATGGATGAATGTCCCCTCAACAGACACTCCTTTTTTTAATGAGCAGGTACTAAGTCCTACTCAGAACCCATAGAATGACTAATGGAAAATCCTGTGGTGACAGCATATCTTAGCTCACAGAGCCACAGCCGCAAGAAACAGGGCAGGCCCTGCTACCTCCAACTGCCCTGCAGCCAGGCGTGTGGTGCCTTACCCAGGAGGTTGTACTGGATCCTCAAGGAGTTGGTCCAGAGCTGGCCCCACTGCTGCAGCAGGCCAAGGGCACAAGCCCCGCCACCCCTGGCACGAAGCGCTCGGCACCCAGGGCGGCCACCCAGCATCCATCCTCCTCCTTCCTTTCCAGCAGTGCTGCAGGTACAGAGAGCAGGCAGCTGAAAGGGTCAGCCCCCAGGGACCAACATCCCCAGCCCGAGGCAAAGAGGGGACTCGGGAATATCCCAGGGGCCTTGGGGTTGGGGGCTCCTTGAAGAGTCAACACGTGTGCCCTGCACAACAGCCCACAGACAGGCCTGATCATGGCTCACTGCAGCCTTGACCTCCCAGCCTCAATCATTCCTTCCACCTCAGCCTCCCAAGTAGCTGGAACTACAGATATGGGCCACCACATAGGCTAATTTTTGTATATATATACATATACACATATTTTTGGTAGAAACAGGGGTGTCACTATATTTCCCAGGCTGGCCTTGAACTCCTGGGCTCAAGCAATCCTCCTGCCTTGGCTTCCCAAAGTGCTGGGATTATAGGCGTGGGACACTGGACTTGGCCAAAGGATAAAGTAGAATGAGGCCAAGCGCAGTGGCTCATGCCTGTAATCCCAGCACTTTGGGAGGCCAAGGCAGGCAGATTTCCTGAGGTCAGGAGTTCGAGACCAGCCTGGCCAACATAGTGAAACAGCATCTCTACTAGAAATTAAAAAAAAAAAAAAAATTAACCAAGTATGGTGGCGGGCACCTGTAATCCCAGTTATTTGGGAGGCTGAGGCAGGAGAATCACTTGAACGCAGGAGGCAGAGGCTGCGGTGAGCCAAGATTGCACCATTGCATCCAGTCCCAACAACACTGAGAGACTCTGTCTCAAAAAAAAAAAAAAAAAAAAAAAAGTAGAATGAAACAAAACCAAATAGGACAAATGACAAAAGAATTAACCACACATCAAGGGTTGTTGGATAAATTTCACCTTCTCAAGCTTCTGCTTCTGCAGCACTGAAAGTCATCCAGAACACACAGGTGGAAATGGGCAGCTGTTATGACTCCCGAACACCCACATGAGGTGGTTAACAGCCACCGCTCCAAGTGCTCCCAGCCCCAGCTCCTGTCCTTACCTTGGAATCTTTCAGAACCCATAAGTGACACACCCAGGTGCCACCACCCTGGCTCTGGCAAAGGGCCAGCACCTGTTCAGCCTGTGTGTGTGTTTTAAATGTCCCGTGTATTTTAGGTCAAAATGTTACAAGTGTATCTTATTGTGGGTGAGAATAAAAACTGCCCTAAAGCTGCTATTTTAAGGTTTGTGGGGGCGGTTGGAGGTTGGGGGAGATTCTGGGGGCTCACACTGAGCCTACATCTGTCCTTAGATGGAATGTTGATATTGACAGGCTGGGTGATGAAGACCATCAGGAGGCATTTGGCCCACACCCTAGCCTGGCCATGGAGACAGGGCACAAGGGGTCTCATCTCCTACCTGTCAGGTGGGCTTGGTCACTCAGCAGATGGCTCAGCGATGTGGAGAGGCCAGCTTGCTGCCTACCTGCTGCGTGAGGTTCCGTGTAAAGATGACAGGGCTGCCCCCATCACCAGTTTCATCTCCAGCTGTGCCTGGAACCACTCGGCCTTGCTGACCATGGGTGGCTGCAGGTCACTCCAGCCCTGAAAAGGCCTTGGTGTCACCTGGAATGACAGGCTAGGCCAGCAAGTCCAGCCATTATCATACAAGCTGGGACCAGAGAGAGGGCAGGAGACAGCCCAGCTAATGGCTTTGTATGCCGATCCTTTCCGAGTTTTTGATTTTTCTTGAGACAGAGTCTCACTCTGTCACCCAGGCTGGAGTGCAGTGGCGGGATCCTGGTTCAATGCAACCTTCGCCTCCTGGGTTCAAGTGATTCTCCTGCTTCAGCTTCCCCATTAGCTGGGATGACAGGCACACAGCACAGTGCCCAGCTCATTTTTCTATTTTTAGTAAAGACAGGGTTTTGCTATGTTGACAAGACTGGTCTCAAACTCCTGAGCCCAAGTGATCTGCCCGCCTTGGCCTCCCAAAGTACTGGGATTACAGGTGTGAGCCACTGTGCTCAGTGCTTCCTCAATTTTTTAAACTCCAGATTTTTCAAAATCTGGGTGGCTCCCATCCCACCACTGGCAACGAATCTTCACGTGGTGACCAGACACGTCCAATGATGGCACACGAGCGTTTCTCACAGTACAATCCAAAGTCCTTGAGAAGGCCAGTGAAGCCAGAACTTTGTTGGTCACTGGTGCAGACACTGGAAGGTGGGCCACAGGGACATCTCACTACACTCTAAGGCCCCACACGGGAGATCCTCGAAAAGCAATGAGCAATACAAATATCTTTGATGGCCCCGCCAACCTGCGAACAAACCCCACACACCCCTCTGATAGCCACTACCTGGTCAGTTCACCCAAAAGATGTCAAAACAATACTATTATCAGACCATCACTACTTAATGCTGTGTTTCCCTGATCCCCACCGACGTGTGTGCAGATGTGTGTGTACGAATGTGTGGATATGGATGTGTGTGTACAGCGATGTGTACATGGATGTGTCTATATGTAGACATGTGTATGAATGTGTGGGTAAACAGACATGTGTGTGCGGATGTGTGTAAAGATGTGTACATATGTGGATGTGTGTATATGAATGTATGTGTACAGATATGTCTACATGTGGATATAGGTACTAGCAGCTTTTCCTGCTGACAGGCACATCCTAGTGCTGGCTTTCTCCAGTGCGTATCAGAGGCTGTGTGGTGGTATCAGAGCTTCCTTAGGGTGCACACGAACAGGGTGAGCACAGAATTTCTCTCCCAAGCCACAACACTTTGCAGTTAAAGAGAACATTAGTCACAAATGTGTCAGGTCAGCAGGTGTAAACTGGGCCTCTCCAGGCAACCCAGGACCCAACCCCCACCCACATGGGGAGGGGGTGCCAAACAGAACACTTCCCACACCAACCTTAAATCCCACAAACTTTAAGGCTGAACCCAAGCCTTGAACCCCTGGGCCCAGGGATTCAAGGTTGAACCCAAGCTCTGGCACTTTGTAATCATGAGCTCATCTGCCTCAGTTTCCTCATCTTGTATGGTTACAAAGAGGACTTGAAGAAGGGACCTTCTGTCTGCTGGAACAGACTCCAGAAGGTTACAGAGTGCCGGCTGTTACTATAATTTTGATGAGTCTGGTGCAGATGGAACTAGAATTTCTCCAAAGGCAAATAAACATTTCCAGGCTTCAGATAGCTCTATAGGGAGCAGCAGGAAGGTCCAAGGGGAGGTACAGGCAATCTGTGCTCGCACATTTAGCAAATAGCAAGGTGTTCAAGGGCCCCTGGGAGTTCTGGAAATGAGACAGAAGTCTCACCCATCAGACAGGGTGGGGCTTTAGGAGGAAGACGGCTCTCCCCTGACATGGGTCTTCTCCCCATCCAGGCTGACGGCACAGGTGGAAGTGGAAAGAGTATTTATGCAGCAAGACATCCAGCCCAGCTTCAGATGCTCCACTCCAGGCCTCTGAGAAGACACTGGAAACTGAGGCAGAATTGGGTGATCCACTGCTGAATGTGCCCAGCGGTCATGCCTGGCAGGATCAAGTCTAAAGCTGCTATTTGTACCTGGCTGGAGTGCAGTGGCGTGATCTCGACTCACTGCAACCTCCACCTTCCAGATTCAAGCAATTCGCCTGCCTCAGCCTCCTGAGAAGCTGGGCCTACAGGCATGCACCACCACGCCTAGGTAAGTTTTGTATTTTTGGTAGAGACAGGGTTTCACCTTCTTGGCCAGCCTGGTCCCAAATTCCTGACTTCATGTGATCCTCCTGCCTCAGCTTCCCAACATTTGTATACTTTTTGAAGTCACCAATCTGTGTAAAAAGGGGATAGAAGTTTTAAATCTTCTCCCCAGGATGAAGGAGACAGACAGGAAACTTCAAAACAATGACAAGGGCTTCAAGTGACTCACTAAGTTCCATCCAGGTACCCTTGGATAAGATCCCTTGAAAAGCACCTACTAAGATAAAAATGAGCCTGGACAACATAGTAAGACCCATCTCCACAAAAAAGAAAAGAAAAAATTAGAAAGGCATGGTGGCACAGGCCTTAGTCCCAGCTACTTGGGAGGCTGAGGCAAGAGAATAGCTTGGGCCCAGGGGTTCAAGGCTGCAGTGATTTAGGATCATGCCATTGCACAGAAGACCTTGTAAAAGAGAAAATGGGGGAAAGAGAAAAGGGGGGGAAGAGAGGGGGAAAAGACATGGGGGAAAGGGAGGGAAAGAGGTAGGAAGAGGAAAAGAGAGGGAATAGAGGGAGAGAAGGAATAAAAAGAAAAGAAAAAAGGAAGAAAAGAGAAAAGAAATGAGAAAAACATGTAAACCTTGTGGCCAGGGAATTCCACTAAGAATTTACCCTGCAGACAGAATGTTGTTCACCACAGAATAATTGTAAGAGAGGAAACCTGGGAAAAACTCAAGAGCACTTCATTATGAAACTAGCTGAATACATTCCATTCCATGGACTATGACATGGTCATTCACACTACATGGGAGACACTGATTTTTTTAGGTGGCTATATTAACTCCACGTGCTGATTGTGTGCATAGATCATCTGGGAAAAGAATCACCAAAGAAACCCTAACAGTGGCTGGCTTTCAGGAGGGGTGGGAGAGCAGCTTTACAGCTGTACCAGCACCAAACAACAAAACTTTTTGTAATAAAGATCATGTTTCAGGGCCATCTGCAGCTGTGGAGCACTTGAAATGTGGCCCACGCAGCCAAAGAACCAATCTTTCATTTTCTTTAACGTTAATTCATTTAGATTTTTTTTTTCTTTTTCTTTTTTGAAGCTGCATGACCTTGGCTCACCGCAACCTCTGCCCCCCAGGTTCAAGCAGTTCTCCTGCCTCAGCTTCCCAAGTAGATGGGATTACAGGGGCTCACCACCACATCTGGCTACTTTTTGTGTTTTTAGTAGAGACGGGGTTTCACCAAGTTGGTCAGGCTGGTCTCAAATTCCTGACCTCAGGTGAGCCACCTGACTCTGCCTTCCAAAGTGCTGGGATTATAGGTATGAGCCACCATACCTGGCCTCATATAGATTTCAATAAACACATATGCCACTGGCTGCCATATGGGAGACCCAGTTCTATACTCTTTCATAGTTTTTGAACTTTGAATCATTTAAATGCATTGCCTATTTTTTGTAGTTGTAGAACTTAATAGAATAGTATTTAGATTGTATTAATCTAAATGAAATCTACCATAGAATTTAAATTGTACCAGCGAATGCTGATATATAAAAAGATTGCCAAGGAGTGTGTGTGTGTGTGTGTGTGTGTGTGTGTGCACATATGTATATGTGTATTAAGTGCGTGTGTTTATATATATATATATATTTCTTTTTTTGTGCTGAGGATTGTAGGCATGAGCCAGCATGCCCAGCTGCAAAGGTGTATTTTGGAATAAAAAGAGAAAGGTACAAAAAAAAAAATAGGGAAGAGCTGGGGGGAGTGGTTCATTCCTGTAATCCCAGATACTTGGGAGTCTGAGGCAGGAAATTCGCTTGAATCTGGGAGACAGAGGTTGTAGAGAGCCAAGATCACGACATTGCATTCCAGCCTGGACAACAAGAGCAAAATTCTGTGTCAAAAAAAAGAAAAAAGAAAAAAAGGCCGGGTGCAATGGCTCACACTTGTAATCCCAGCACTTTGGGAGAATAAGGGGGGTGAATCACCTGAAGTAAGGAGTTTGGGACCAGTCTGGCCAACATAGTGAAACCCTATCTCTACTAAAAATACAAAAATTAGCCAGGTATGGTGGTACATGCCTGTAATCCCAGCTACTCAGGAGGCTGAGGCAGGAGAATTGCTTGAACCTTGGAAGTGGAAGTTACATTTACCTGAGATTGCACCACTGCACAGAGTGAGACTCTGTCTTAAAAAAAAAAAAAAAAAGAAAAGAAAAGAAAAACAAAAACAGTCTACAGACTGGTACTGATCCATGGCCAGGAGGGTTGGGGACCCCAGCTGTAGACAATATGTAATGATCGAATCAGGGTAACTGAGACAGTCATCACCTCAAATATTTATCTTTTGTTTTGGGAATATGAAAATCCTTCTCTTCTAGCTATTTGAAATATTCAAATAAATTCTCATTCACTGTAATTTCCCTTGTGCACTATTGATTACTGTAACTTATTCCTTCTATCTAGGCCTTCTTGTCTTTCATTCATTCTTTTTTTAAATTATTTTTATTTATTTCTGAGACAGTCTCTTTCTCCCCAGGCTTCAGTGCAGTGGCATGATCTCGACTCACTGCAACCTCCACCTCCTGGGTGCAGGCAATTCTCCTGCCTCAGCCCGCTGAGTAGCTGGGATGACAGGCGTGTATCACCATTCCTGGCTAACTTTTTTATTTTTAGTAGAGATAGGGTTTCACCATGTTGTCCAGGCAGGTGTAGAACTCCTGACCTCAAGCAATCCACCCACCTCAGCCTCCCAAAGTGCTCGGATTACAGGCATGAGCCACAGCACCCAGCCATTTATTCATTCTTACATTCATTCATTCATTCTATGAATAACTACTGCCTGGTTATCATATACCTGGCAGGGTTCCAGGCTCTGGGGAAACAGCAATGAGCAAAACAAAGTTGCTGCTCTCTTAATGGATCCATCATTCTAATGAAGGGGAAAGAGACAGGTGATACATAAACAAACCATTAACACAGACAGCATATCAGGTGGAGAGCGCTATGAAGAATAAATACTAAAGCAGGTACGGCCAGGTATGGTGGCTCACACCTGTAATCCCAGCACTTTGAGACACTGAAGTGGATGGATCCCTTGTGGTTAGGAGTTCAAGACCAGCCTGGCCAACATGGTGAAATGCCATCTCTACTAAAAGTACAAAAAAAAAAAAAAAAAAAATGACCCAGGTGTGGTGGCACCTGCCTGTAATCCTAGCTACTCAGGAGGCTGAGGTGGGAGGATTGCTTGAACTTGGGAGGTGGAGGTTGCAGTGAGCCGACATTGCGTCACTGCACTGCAGCTTGGGGAACAGAGCAAGACTCTGTCTTCAAAAATAAAAAAGTAAAGAGAAATCAGGTGCAGGTGTAGAGTACACTGGCATGAGCAGGGGTGCAGTGGTGGAGGAGAAGGTGGTCAGGAAAGGCCTCTCTGTGAAAGTGCCAGACATGAGGGCTGAGCCTGGGTACTCCTGGGGAGAGCAGCCCGGGAGGGCTCTAGGTGTTGATCCCATTTGTGGTCCTTTAGTTTAGTTTTGTTTTTGAGACAAAGTCTTGCTCTGTCACCCAGGCTAGAGTGAAGCGGCACAATCTTGGCTCACTGCAATCTCCATCACCCGGGTTCAAGCCACCTCAGCCTCCCAAAGAGCTGGGATGGCTTGAGTCACTATGCCTGGCCTATGCATCAACATGTTTAAATTCTTCTGAAAGCTGTGCTTTAGGAAGAGTGTTCTGACAGCCATCTGAAATTAATCACAGAATGACAGGACAAGGATCACGTTAGTGACAAGGTGGCTGTGGACATCTGCTGGCCGGCCGCAGGAAAGCCACTCAGATCCTGGATTCTACCTCTGCAGCCCACCTGCACCTGAACCCTCCTCCCCACATCAGTGGAAGCCTGGAACTCTCAGAACAGCAGACCTCACCAGCCGCTGCCACCTTCACCAGAATGATGTGATTAATTCGTTCACGCAGAAGACAGCAGGAACCCTGAGAGAACAGGATGCAGAATGTGTGGGGGTTTTTTTTTTTTTCTTTTTTTTTTTTTTTTTT
>PVKV010025428.1:0-29689 GCA_004027835.1 Alouatta palliata | reverse complement strand
CAATTCTCCTGCCCCAGCCTCCCAAGTAGCTGGGACTACAGGCACGTGCCACCATGCCCAGCTAATTTTTGTATTTTTAGTAGAGACGGGGTTTCACCATGTTGACCAGGATGGTCTCGATCTCTTGACCTCGTGATCCACCCGCCTCGGCCTCCCAAAGTGCTGGGATTACAGGCGTGAGCCACCGCGCCCGGCGGGAGCTATTTTTAACTTCAGGAATACTGTGTCAGAACTAAACAAATAAACCACAGCTGGGCGTGGTGGTTCATTCCTATAATCCCAACACTTTTGGAGGCCAAGGCAGGTGGATCCTTTGAGGTGAGGAGTTCCAGACCAGCCTGGCCAACATGGGCAAAACCTTGTCTCTACTAAATACAAAAATTAGCTGGATGTGGTGACAGGTGCCTCTAATTCCAGCTGTTGGGGAGGCTGAGGAGGGAGGGAGAATTGCTTGAACCCAGGAGGTGGGAGTTGCAGTGAGCCAAGATTGTGCCACTAGACTCCATCCTGCGTGATAGAGTAAGACTGTCTCAAAAGAAAAAAAACAAAAAAAACTAAACAAGTGAACCACATGCCAAGTTTCTTTGCAGCTTCTTTGGAATTCTGTCAAATTCAGTGTGGTATTGCAGAACAGACCATGTTTAATAGTAGCTGTGGCCAGCACTTTAGTGTAATAAAGGCAAATACATTTTAAATGCAGCTTCATGGACAAATTGGTCCAAACATGAATAAAAGTAGTATAGTAAAAAATGCAGACCTCCAAGGTCAGGTAGACTTGGGTTCTGATCCCAATTCTGTTACTTACTATTTGGATAATCTTGGTTAAGTTACTTAACCTTTTAAGCTTCATAGTTACCACTTTGATAAGTGGGGACAACAAAACTTAAATAAAATTCTACGTCAAGTTGTAATAACTCATTCTTACCGCCTGGCACTGTTCTAAGTGCTTTGCACATATTAGCACATTTAATCCTCTTAATAACTCAGGTGGATTTTATTGTTAGAACCATTTTACAGATGAGAAAATTGAACCACAGAAAGGTCATGTAACTTGCCCAGCTCATAAATGGAAGAAAAGAGTTAAATTAATATCATTCAGTTCCATCACCTGAGCTCATCACCACTTACTATCACTGCGTTTCTGGCCAGAATAGTGCCTCATTGTAAGTGGTCAAGTGCTACTCAGAATTTTTGAAGAGAATAAAAAGTATTTGTAGTGGTAAAAGGATTGACTACTACTGTCTTAATCCTCGATTTGGTGAAGTGGCAGCCAGGAATTTTATATAAAAGATAAGCAGAAGAATAATTATCTATCATATTGACTGGAGGCCTACATTCTGTTTCTAGAATGATATCTGGCACGTACTAGAATTTTTTTTAAAAGTAATTATTTCAAATACAGATGTGGTTACACAGGCTGTGAATTGCTTTTAAATATTAGCTTCTCACTTGTATATACCATGATGGTTTAGAATTTGAAGATATCTCCTCTGCTCGTGAAAGCAATAGTTTTCCATAGGCAAACAAAATATCATTTGTTTTTCCAGTCATTAATAATGAAACATAGTCACTTGACCTGACTGAAGGCAGAAGGACATAAAAATATGCTTTTTCAATTCTGTTTTTTCTACCTAATAGAAATCTCCACACTGAGCATTTGGAAGTCCTTACAGAATTTTAGACCTGGAAGAAGAAACCGAGATCTAAATGGTTAAGTAACTTGCACTAAATCACATATCTAATAGTGGCACATGATCACTTGATTCCTGTGAACTTTTCCTAGCACTGAGCTGCTAGCCATACTATTCTCTTCAGCTCTGGATACTTGAAGGAACTTCAACAACATGGATAAGTTCTTTAGCAGGTGCTTAGTGAACACTTACTGTATGAAAAATCTTGTGCTAAGTACTGAGGAAATAGAAATTAAAATATTCAGCTCAGTCACAGGAAACAGACGTGTAAACAGATAATTGTGATATAGAAGACTGTTACAACTGAGGTGCTTCTCCTTTTTTAACCTTATATTCTGGCGTTCTACTAGATCATGAACTTCTGCAGACACCAGCTTTCTTTGTGTGCTCCAAGTGATTTGCACAAATTATAGTATATTTATTGAAGGAGAGAATCAGATAACTTATAGTAGTCATGAAAAAGCTCAAAACACTTTAAAAAGTTTTCTGTAAATAACATTAATACAGCTGATAAACATGAATTAAAAAGTGACTTGTATAGATAAGCTATGATATATATGTGTGGGGTGTGTGTGTTACTTATATGTTAAGGCATTTTTTCTTGCTATTTCTACAGAGCAAGTGATAATCAAGTTACTATGAGTCTACTAAATTGTGAAAACAGCTGTGGATCCAGCCAGTCTGAAAGTGACTGCTGTGGGGCCATGGCCAGCTCCTGTAGCGCTGCAACAAAAGATGATAGTGTGGGTGGAACTGCCAGCACGGGGAACCTCTCCAGCTCCTTTATGGAGGAGATCCAGGGATATGATGTGGAGTTTGACCCACCCCTGGAAAGCAAGTATGAATGCCCTATCTGCTTGATGGCATTACGAGAAGCAGTGCAAACACCATGCGGCCATAGGTTCTGCAAAGCCTGCATCATAAAATCAATAAGGTATGTGAGCATAAGGAAGAATGATGTCCTATAACAAAACCAGACGCAGAGAACATTATTACACAGAACATGGAACATCCCAGAAGTAGTCTTACACACAGAAAGCTACTTAGGAAAAAAGAACAGCGGACAGAAAATTGAGAAAGTTAGATTCTTATCCCAGTTCCTACTATTGTGTAAAAAGTGATGTGAATCTCCTCCTCTCTTGACCTTTGGATAAATAAATAATTTGCTACTTACACTAAAAGCAGTTCTAATGCAGACTGGGGAGTGACTCTATGCTTTAAAGAAAATGGTATCTTTTTAATATACCTTAAATTATGATGCTGCTAGATAAGGATAATCTCAACCACACAAAGAATACTGACTATGTAAGTGATCACTTATTGTGATTTTAGGCATGTTAACTCCTGTCTATTACCTAAAGTGTATGGGCAACTATAAAATTACCAGCATTTTTAAAGAAAGTGTTAACTGAAGGCTCCACCATCATAATGTATCCAAAATCCAGTCCCTTCTCACTTTGTCCCCTGCTACCCACGTGTTGTGAATCACCACCAGCTTTCTAACAGGCCCCCTGCTTTCTGTTCTTGGCTACTTCCAGGCTCTTCTCAATACAGCAGCCAGAGTGAACCTAGTAAAATAAGTAAGATGATATCATCTCTGCTCAGACCATTGTAGCGTGGTTTCTGGGAGTAAAAGTAAAATCCTTATAAGATCCTGTATGATAGGCCCATGATTCATTTTCTGATCTCTCCGCTGCGCTGTTTCTCCTACCCATTCATTCCCTCTTTGCTGTTCCTTGAACATGTCAGACACACTCCTGTCTTGGTGAGTGGCTTTAGCTATTCTGTTTGCAGCACTCTGGCCACAGCTAACTTCTTAACTCTTCCAGTTTGTCTCAAATCTCACCTTCTCATAGGTCCCCTCACCACCCTATTTATACCACAGTGTGCTTCCACCTTCTTGCCCAACACTCCCAGTCTCCACCTGACTCTATTTTTCTTTTTTCCTTAGCACTTTCTGCCTTCTAAACCAGCAGATAATTTATGTGTTTATTGTCTGCTTGCCCCACTGGATAATAAGCTCCTTGAGAGCAAAGGTTTAGATCTGTTTTATTTCTTGATTTTTCTCAAGTTCTGGAAATAGTGCCTGACCCATAGTAAATCACCAGTAAATCATGGTTGCTTTAACTGAATGAAAGTACTTGCAATTTCCATGGAAATAGATACATTTTACTATAATTCAGAAGTAAATGGGAATCTTTTTAGGTGACTAAGGAAAAAAATTGGATGAAGGAGAGCAGATTTTATGTTCTTCAATAAATAGCCATCTAGTTATACTAAATCATTCATAAGTAGGTTAAGTCAGTCCTGGCAATGTGGTTAGTCTCCTAAGTTTTTATCTGTCAACTTTTACATTAACTTTTCTATGAAACTTGAATTTAAACATAACTACATCCATACTCAGGACTTGGCTTAATTTAAGTCACAAAAGATAATGTCTGCTCTTTCAATTTTGGGGAAAAATGTGTTATGCATCACTGCCTTTACAAGGTCTGTTTTGGGTAGATTTTCTCAGCCTCAACATCATTGATATTTTGGGCTGGGTAATTATTTGTCGTGGAAGAGTGTCCTGTGTGCTGCAGGGTCTTTAGCAGCATCCCTGGTCTCTGCTCACTGGATGCTGTTAGTGTCCTCCTTTCCTGTGCTTAGGAGTCCCAGAATGTTCCCTGGGGGTCAAAATTGCCTCTGGTTGAGACTACTCTATACATGAGAGCAGAATTAAAGGCTCAGCTTTTTTTGGAGACAGTGTTACTCTGATGCCCAGGCCGGAGTGCAAGGGCACATCTTGGCTCACTGCAACCTCCTCTTCCTGGATTCACCTGATTTTCCTGTCAGCCTCCCAAATAGCTGGGATTACAGGTGTGTGCACTGCCGTACCTGGCTAATTTTTGTATTTTTAATACAGATGGGGTTTTACCGTGTTGTCCAGGCTGGTCTTAAACTCCTGACCTCCAGTGATCCATCCACCTTGGCCTCCCAAAGTGCTGGGATTACAAGCATGAACACTGTGTCCAGTCTCAACTTTTTTTTTTTCTGTGTGTAATCATTTTTATTTATGTTGTATTTAGGTAAAATGATACCATATTATTTTTTTTCCAGTAGGTAGAAATGTACATTTTTTTTTTAACTAGGTGTCAGCCATGCCCAGGAAGGTAGTTAATCTTTAGCAGCTTTTTAATAGCAAGATGTTCATGAAAGTAGTGGGCCAGTGGTCTGAAAAGGAAATACAACCCACAAAAAGAAGTCTGAGGCTTTTTTTTTCTGTCTCCCTGTAAGTTTTTTAAAAATGACCACTTAGCTCCAGTGCTCTTAAAGGAAGTGCGTTGACATTTCTCATTGATTATAGTCATTCAGGGAATCAAAATGCATCTCAATACAATCCCATTTTCTTTTTCTGAGGGTAGTTTTTTTCCATAATAAGAAAGAATAAACCACTGAGAAGCAGGACATAGAGATCCTTTAACTCTTTGTTATGTTGGACCCTAGACATAGAAATAAAGGAGAACTTTTGTTGCTGATTAGCTGGAGTGTTATAGTGACTATTTCAGAGTAAACTTTAAAATGTGACCTTATGGGGGTATTGCTAGGTGGTTAAATTTTTACTTATGGCTGAGCAGTTGCATTATAGACATGTATTCATATTGTGAGCAGCATATTTCATCTTTCTACTGTATCGTATAGGTGTGACAGCACAGAGGCCAGACTGCCAAAATTCCCATTCGTAACTGTCACTTCATTTTATGCCAATCAGAATATAATCTTATTCAGCTAATTTTTCTCAAAAAGCTGGAATCTGTCCCACCATATAAAAATCTCTTAGCTTTTGATAGGTTATCAATATGCTGCTAGTTGTACTCATTTCATAAAAGAACAGTTCATAAGTTGTCCATTAAAAGACAGTTTATTTGGGTGACATGAAATGTAATATGTTAAATTTTTTCCTTATGAAACAAATGAAGAATTTATATGTGGTGAATTAAAGTTGTGTGGATTTTCTAATGTGAATATTTAAATCTACGAATTGTATGTGTTTTATTTGTTTCTGTTAGGGACGCAGGTCACAAATGTCCAGTTGACAATGAAATACTGCTGGAAAATCAACTATTTCCAGACAATTTTGCAAAACGTGAGATTCTTTCTCTGATGGTGAGGTGTCCAAATGAAGGTTGTTTGCACAAGATGGAACTGAGGCATCTTGAGGTATTAAAGTTCTTTTCTAGCTGTTAGCACATGTATAAAAGGAAGTTCCTACAGAAAAGGGACTTTGCTGTATCCATCTGTGTATTGCCAGTACCTAGCATATGATGATTGGTTAATAAATTCTTGCTGAATTAATGCCAACCGTTTATTTATTGAATATAAACATAGGTAGAAACCAGAAATACACTTTTATCTACTCTGGTTTGCCCACTAGTAATTTTTTTTTTTTTAATCAGTATTGGTTTATAAGCTTTTTTGTTGAGCTTTATCTGCAGTAAACCTGAGGAGCATTTTAAATACAAGTGTCACATTTTAATCTTATAACTTCATTTTTGTCATTTTGGAATAGGCAGTAAGTCCCAAGTAATCATCTCAGAATCCTCATTATACTTTTTTCTCTCTGTTTTTCTAAATTGTGCATTTTATTATGAACTAAATGAAATACTCCTGTAGGTTGAGATTAACTGAAATAATGAGATTATTAAGTAATTTGCTTTTAAACTAAATAAATCATTAGCTTGATGATTTTTACCAGAAATTATTATTAATGTTACATTTGAAATTAAATGGTTAAGACAGATATGCTACTTGTTCCTTTTACTTATTAGCTCTTCGTAAAAGAGAGTGGCCTTTTTGACACAGTAATAAATTGATAAATAGGAAATGTGACTTCTTTCCAACTCTCTTCCCTAATGGGATATATGAACTTGAGAATTCACATTCTTTGTATAAATTTGCAGTCCACAGCCATTATTTGAAAAAATTCACTAAAGACATTCATATTATGAATGATTCTGTGGTGTGCACTTGACAAAGTAGATACAGTAGCCTACTTAAAGAGAGGTTCAGTAGCCTGCTGAAAGAGAGCAGTGTATTATTAGGAGCGATTATATTTAGAAGACTTCAGAGTTGGCTAATACTAATCTATTACAATTTTTTTATTATAGGATCATCAAGTACATTGTGAGTTTGCTCTTATGGATTGTCCCCAATGCCAGCGTCCTTTCCAAAAATGCCAAATTAATATTCACATTCTGAAGGATTGTCCAAGGAGACAAGTTTCTTGTGTAAACTGTGCTGCATCAATGGCATTTGAAGATAAAGAGGCATGTTCTAACTTGAATTTGTTAATTTTACACCTTAAAACATCATTCTTAAATGTGTGTTTGAGGGCATTAGCAGTAGATAAGGATGTGACTCTTAACTCTGACTCTGCATTTTGGGAAAAATGATTTTTAAGAAAAAGAAAGTTCATACTAAGCCATTTTAGTATATAAGTGTAGAATTTGTATTTACATGTCTTTCTTAAAAAACATATATTAGTTATCACTACTGTAGATACAAATAACAGAACTTCTAGGAAAGGCATATGCCAATCACCTTTTATTTTATTTATTTATTTATTTATTTTGAAAGAAAAAGAAAAAAAAGAGAGAAAGAAGGAAAAAAAGAGAATAAAAGAAAGGGAAAAGGAAGAAGAAAAAGGGAGAGAGAACAGGAATCTTGCTGTATTGCCCAGGCTAGAATGCAGTCTAAAAATGGGTATTGAAAAGCTCTTTTATACTAACAATCGTGTTATACAATGGAGACAGGAAGGAATAAGGGAGGAAAATAACAAACAGCCAACCAATATTTCATCGAAACCTATGAAATGCTGTGCAATTGCTGGGGAGTGATTTACTCCCAACCACATGGTCACTTTTAGAATAGATGTGATGTGTTACTGAAGAAAATGTATGTTTTGTGGGTTTGGAGTAGAGAGTTCTGTAAATGTTTATTAAGTTTACTTGTTCGAGTTCTAAGTTCAAGTCCCGGGTATCCTTGTTAACCTTCTGTCTCATTGATCTGTCCAATATTGACAGTGTAATGTTAAAGTCTCCCACTATTATTGTGTGGGAGTCCAAGTCTCTTTGTAAGTCACCAAGAAGTTGCCCTGTGTATCTGGGTGCTCCTATATTGGGTGCGCATAGACTTAGGATCGTTAGCTCTTCCCATTACATTGATCCCTCTGCCATTATAAAATGTCCTTCTTATCTCTTTTGCTTTCTGTTACTTTAAAGTCTATTTTATCAGAGACGAGAATTGCAACTCCTGCTTTTTTTTTTTTTTTTTTTGCTCTCCATTTGGTTGGCAAATGTTCCTCCATCCCTTTGTTTTGAGTCTCTGTATATCCTTGCATGTGAGATGGGGTCTGGATGCAGCTTACCGATGGGGTTTTTGGAATGGCTGATACTGGTTGTTCCTCTCTGTATATAGTGCTTCTTTCAGAAGCTCTTATAAAGCAAGCCTGGTGGTAATGAAATCTCTGAGTACTTGCTTGTTCGTAAAAAAATTTTATTTTTCCGTCACTTATGAAACTTAGTTTGGCTGGATATGAAATTCTGGGTTAAAATTTCTTTAAGGATGTTGAATATTGGCCCCCACTCTCTTCTGGCTTGTAGGGTTTCTGCTGAGAGATCTGCTGTGAGTCTGATAGGCTTCCCCTTGTGGGTAACCTGACCTTTTTCTCTGGCTGCCCTTAGTATTTTCTCCTTCATTTCCACTCTGGTGAATCTAATGATTATGTGCCTTGGGGTTGCTCTTTTTGAGGAATATCTTTGTGGTGGTCTCTGTATTACCTGGAGTTGAGTATTGTCTTGCCTTGCTAGGTTGGGAAAGTTTTCCTGGATAATATCCTGAAGAATATTTTCCAGCTTGGATTCATTCTCTTCATCACATTCAGGTACACCTATCAAACGTAGATTAGGTCTTTTCACATAGTCCCATATTTCTTGGAGACTTTGCTCATTCCTTTTTACACTTTTTTCTCTAGTCTTGTCTTCTCATTTTATTTCGTTAAGTTGGTCTTCAACCTCTGAAATCCTTTCTTCTGCTTGATCAATTCGACTGTTAAAACTTGTGCATACTTTGTGAAGTTCTCATATTGTGTTTTTCAGCTCCATTAATTCACTTATATTTCTCTTTAAATTGTCCATTCTCGTTAACATTTCGTCAAACCTTTTTTCAAAGTTCTTAGTTCCTTGCATTGGGCTAGAACATGTTCTTTTAGCTCACGGAAGTTTCTCATTATCCACCTTCTGAAGCCTGATTCTGTTGATTCCTCACATTCATTCTCGATCAGGCCTTGTTCAATTGGTAATGAGGAACTGCAATCCTCTGTAGGAGGAAAGGCATTCTGATTTTGGGTGTTTTCAGCCTTTTTGCGCTGGTTTCTTCCCATCTTTGTGGATTTATCCACCTGTCGTCTGTGTAATTGCTGACTTTCAGATTAGGTCTCTGAGTGGACGTCCAGCTTGTTGGTGGTAAATTTTTTTCTGTTTCTTAGTTTTCCTTCGGCGGACACCCCTCCCCCATACAGCTGGACCTTCCCGGGTTCAGCTGTACTTGCTGTGAAACTGAATCCTCAGCAGTTCCAATTGCTGTTTTTTGTTTTTGGTGGAGGGACCAGCCTTCCCCTGCGGCGACCCACCACGCCGGCTGAAACAGCGGCGTTAAGATTCGTGACACTTTTCTGCCCGGGAATCTCCCGGTCTGGTTCCCCACTTCAGTCCGCTTTTCAATCATCTGAATGGGAGACTCTGCCTTCCCGGAGCTCCAAACGCCAACTAAAAGGGCACTCAGTCCCGTATACTCTGGACTGAGAACCGCCTCGCCAGGGCACCTGCGAAACAGCCACGCCTGCCAAAAGAGTCGCGCTGGCGACCCATGGGGCTCCTCTGCCGGGAATCTCCTGGTCCGTGGGCAATAAAAATTCGTCTGAAAATGTGGCGTCCACTCACTCTCTGCGCTTTCAGTGGGAGCTGCAATCCTGAGCTGCTGCTAATCGGCCACCTTGGATCTCTCTCCGCCGATCACCTTTTCTTTGTGATATTTTAATGGCCAGTTTTGGATTGGAGACAAACAAGTAGAACGATTACTACATAAGGTTTACACAGAATTAATTTGAAAAAGAGAATGGGTTGTCATAACTGTTATGAAGAATAAATCAAACCCACAAAATGTTTCCTTGATGATACTTCATCGTGCTATGTATATATATAATGTGTTTATACTTCTCATTATGTATGTTATACTTAAATTTTAAAGTTTATCTTTTAAAAAGAAACTTGATGGTGTCTAACAGTGTCATGATTATAGGACAGTTTTTATATTCAGAAACTGAGATTGAGTATACTTGTATTAGTATTGCCAATAAAAAGCTAACACTGAAATCTAAGCCCTTGATCCCTATCCTATATACACTTTTATAAAATAACCTACGTATAATTTATGTTCTTTTATTCTATTACTTAGATACTTCCTTAAACTACAGTTTTTATAAATTCATGTTGGCAGTTTTTCCCTACTTTGAGGTCAAGCATATTATATCCATTACATTGATAAAATACTCCAAAAAAGTCAGCTAATTCAGTATAAATGTAGAGAAGTCTGAGTCATAATTAGAGTAATATGACAACTCCTTTCCAAACTTTAGTAAATTAGGTTGACTTAACCTGGAAGGCTTAGTATTTCTTAGCAGATCAACTAAAGTTATTATATTCTAGAAAATAAGGTTCACCCTTCTGGGGCATACGAGAACCTGAGCACCAAACTTCCATGCCCTAATAAAACATTTGTTCTTTAATCCTACTAACAAGGAATTTTAATTAAATCACATGCTGCTGCCGAAAATTTTTGGAAGAAGATTGCCTTTGGAGAATTGATAGCCTGGGCAGATGATGTCCAAAGTAGTTACCTATGCATTGCCTCATGATAAAAGGAAGGGATTTGAAAAATTCTTTTTTTGTACTACCGTGGTCTTTCAAAGAGCTGGAAGGGTGAATGAATGTGATTACTATACTGGGAAAGAGAAAGAAAATATCCTTTATATATTATCCTCACTTTTGCTTTATACAAATTGATGTCCTTGTTTATAGTGAAAAATTACTATTTATCGAAATTAGTTGTTTTTACTTTTGCATATATTCTCATGCTTTTCTTATATTTCTCTAATAAAATTTAGATCCATGACCAGAACTGTCCTTTGGCAAATGTCATCTGTGAATACTGCAATACTGTACTCATCAGAGAACAGGTATTATTCGTTTTCATAAATTTCTTCATAAACAGTTTAAAGAAGTGAGTTAGAGAAATAGAAAAATAAAAAAAAAGGAGTTAGGTTTTTTAATTGAAAATTTAAATCAATAAGGCAAAGAAGTACAGATTGAAGAAGTATTAGAGCTGTGTGAAAATTTTTTATATAAATTAAGTAATATATATTTTCAGGAAGAACAAAACATCCAGCCCTTTTTAAGTACTTAAAATTCCTAAGTCATTAACATAATACCCATGCTTTTTATATTCATAAAAATCCCAACAAAACCTATTTTAAGATAAAAATAATCAAAAGTAAGGGTCCCCATTTAAAGGAAGAAAAAGCTAAAATATTGATGTTTACGCACTGGGAAATGAGTATCTCAAGTGTCCAGAGACTGGCTAAAAGAATAAGGGGGAACAGTGATAACAGAGGAAAGTAATTCTGTTCAGTAGGAGAATATTTTTGTAGCTGTAATCCTTGAGGCATACAGGGAAGTTTCCAGATTTTCAGGACCTGTAGCCCTTCTGTTCAGTTGACCTGTCGGCCACTGATCGGGCATCATTAGAAGAAGTAATTACAATAGAAAATTACATGGTGGGGTTTTTTTCGTTGTTGGTTTTTTTTGTTTGTTTTTTCGAAACCAAGTCTCACTCTTGCCCAAAATGGAGTGCAGTGACACAATCATGGATCACTGCAGCCTCAAATTCCTGGCTCAGGTGATCCTCCTACCTCAGCCTTCCAAGGAGCTGGGACTACAGGCGTGCACTACCATGCCTGGCTAATTTTTTATTGTTTCAGATTTTTTGTAGTTACAGGGTCTTGTTATATTGTCCAGACTAGTCTCAAACTCCTGAGCTCAAGCAGTCTTCCCACTTTGGCCTCCCACAGTGCTGGAATTATAGATGTGAGCCACCAAGCCCAGCCTGAAGATTGTATGTTTTGACTATTAGAAGAGAAAGGAAAATTCCATCTGATTGCTATCTTCTGACATTTGGGGAGTTTACCCACAAAATATTAATATTAACTATCTGTAAACCCAGATACCGTTATTGATATACCTTACTGAGAAGCAGCAAGCAAAACCTGTCACTGGACAAGTTTGTGAACCTTAAAACTTTTCCATTGGTTTGTTAACAGTCTCTTAATTTTTCCAACAAAGCCTTTATTTGAAGGTGTTAAACTTCTTTTGCTTATAAAGTCCTAACTCGTTTTCCTTTTTGTTCTCTTTTAATATTGAAAGGAAACCATGCAGCAAACTAAAACCCGTAAAAGAAAAGCAATGTAGGAAAAAGCCCTAGTCTAAGAGGCAGAAAACCTAGGTTTTAATCCTAGGTTTAAATTGTATTAACTGTGGTTTAACTGTGCCCTGTCATCTTTAGCAAGTTGACATTCTAAATAGATCAGAGATTAGCAAACTGGCCTGCCAGCTAGATCTGTCTTGCTGCCTGTTTTTGTAAATAAAGTTTTGTTGAAAGCCATGACCTTGTGTGTATGTCTTGTGTATGGCTACTTTTGTATGACAATCGTAGAGTTAGGTACTTGGGACCTAGGCAGTACAGCCCATATTTACTATCTGATCCTTTATAAAAAATTTTGTTGAGCCCTGTTCTACACTGTTCCCTCTTGAGAAATGAAGGACTGAATTATAATAAATGGTCTCTCAGGTACTTTCTGTTTGAAATATCTACAACTATAGCCAAATTAAATTTCTAAAGGGAACTTGGCACCACTTTTAAAAAATTCGATTTCATATAATGGATCTTACCTTAGGGAATGTGTCTTAGAGTCCCAAAATCAAGGACTGAGACTTTCTTTAAAGCTTTTATTAATGTTTTTAAAGTACCTTCTAATATCTGAGTCTCCCCAGTGTAACTAAAATATGCCCAGATTAACAAAAGTTAAGATGATTTTTGAAAGGTGGTCATGAGGAAAGTATGAATGTAGTCAGTGGCTTCAGTGCATGCAGTTGACTGGTTCCCATTAAATGGCCTAGACCTCAGTAGTGGGAGTCTTGATTGAGTTTGCTATTGTAGCTATTGTCAGGTGTTTTTTCTGTAAAGTGCCACTAGAGGGTGCCTAGTTCCTGGCAAGAGTATCAAAATCAATTTCTTGAAATGAATTTTGAATAATTGGAGAGGGGATATTATGAGATGTTGATATTTCCTTTCTCTGTAACTTTTGGAAGTAAACGTTGTTTTAATCTTTGTGGGTGACGCAGTTTATGTTACACCTATTCCACTGCCAGCAAAAGCAGCCACTGACAATACAGTTTAAATGTGATCACATCAAACTAGAACATGATATGCAAGGAAGAGATTTTTCAGCCTTTGTTTTGGATTTCAGATGCCTAATCATTATGATCTCGACTGCCCTACAGCCCCAATTCCGTGCACATTCAGTACTTTTGGTTGCCATGAAAAGGTAAGGGTTTTTTTTTTTTCTTTTAATTCTTGAATATAAGTAAAAAATATTCAGTTACATCATGTGGAGAAAACAACAAGCATGTAAATGTGCTTATAAAGCGTTGTAATAAGTTATATAATAGAATTATTATGGATGCTATGAGCAGAAGCAAAGGCATGCTTAGCAATGCCTAAAGCATTCAGACAGACTTGACAAAACATGATGCTTTGGGCTGAATTTTTACAGGTGAAATAGCTTTCCAGGAAGACCAGGGAGAGAAGACCAGTGAGAAAGAGTGAGCATGGTGATTTGAGGAACTACAGGTAGTTTGTGTTGTGCTAGTTCAACCTAGTAGCAATGTAGATTATTGGAGGCGGAGGTGGGGATAGCAGTACCTGAACTGTTGGAATGCCCAAGTGAAGACAACTTGAATTATAGTGATGACAGTGAAGATAGGTCTAGGAGTCAATACATATTTAGGAGAGAAGATTTATTGCCTGTGTGACTAAATAAATGTGATGAGTGAAGGAGAGGGAGGCATCTAGCTAGAATGACTTGGTTTCTGGCCTTGGTCACTGGGTAGATGGATGGGCCATTTACCAAAAAGAGTGAACACAGGAAGAACTGATTGGAGGTAAAGGTTTAAAAAAGTCTGTTTTAATGAATTGAGTTGCAGGTATGACTTCACCCAGCTAGGGAACAGGTGGAGATGGCTGACATGCATTATGTGCAGTCTTAAGCTCCATAGAGAAATCAAGACTCAGAGTATTGCTTTGGGGAAGCGATTTGTGATGATAATGGAAGGTGTCATTGAGATCATGTAGAGTATGTATAGGAGAGAGAAGTACACCAAGGAAAAGAGCTATGAACAAACAGTGTAAGAAACAGATGAACCAGGCAAAGAGAAAGTAGTATCATGGTCTCCAAAATTAGTTTCAAGACTTATGATCAGTATTGTCAAATGTCTAAAATGGATCATTGTTTATGATATGTCTTTCTTTTTGGAGAGTGCAGTTACAGTTTTGCTTTTCCATTATACTTTTTTTTCCTGACTTATATATAATAAATATACATTTAATAATTTGAAAAATCAGAAAAATGGTATGGTTATATTTTGTAGAATTGTTCTGTATTTTTGTGCTTAGAGAAAAAGGAATTATGAAATGTTAATTTTATAGTTAGGTGAGATAATAGGTAGCATACGCTGATCATCTATATTTTTTAGGTTTTTTTTTAAGATTATATGACCTTTTATAATAATTGTAGTATGAATGTTTTTTGTGTAGTAGGATATTCTTAATGACCTTAGGGTGACAGGAAAAATTCCAATTTTCAGTACATTTGTATGTTGGGAATTGTAGACAATACAGGTAGACTATATTCTTGACTTTTTTTAAAAGGAGAAAATGGTATTAATATTTACTAGAGACAAAAGATCTTTAGAGAGGTGTGTCCTTTTTTAATGGGAAAGATTTTAATAATTCTATTCTAAAGGAAAGTGTTAGAGGAAGAGATGTTTGAAGATGAGGAAAAATCACTGAGTAAAATTTCTGGGGTTTTGACAACAGTCACGTGCCATTTAGAGCACAGGTAAAATATTAATCTTGGAGAAGACAGGCATCTCTGAGTCAGAAAAGAAGGATAGGTGTAAATACTGACATTTTTGTAGGTGGGGGGGAGAGCTGCATGAGTGAAAGCTGGGAGAGTAGTCATCAAATAGCCTGTTTTTCAGTGAACTAAGAGGCAGTTGTTTCATTGGCTCAAGAATCTGTTGAAGGCAAAGGAAAATTGTAGAGAATTGAGGGAAGTGGTGTGACTACTTGAAAACTTCTTATATGACCTGGCCAGGTCCTTTTCCTAGTCCTCACAGTTATCTGTTCCCAACCTAAGGCTTGTGTTTGATTCTTAGATGCAGAGGAATCACTTGGCACGCCACCTACAGGAGAACACCCAGTCACACATGAGAATGTTGGCCCAGGCTGTTCATAGTTTGAGCCTTACTTTAACTCCTGCTCCTCCCACCCCTGAGGTCTGGAATTTCCAGGAAACTATTCACCAGTTAGAGGGTCGTCTTGTAAGACAAGACCATCAAATCCGGGAGCTGACTGCTAAAATGGAAACTCAGGGTATGTATGTAAATGAGCTCAGGCGAACCATTCGAACCCTTGAGGACAAAGTTGCTGAAATTGAAGCACAGCAGTGCAATGGAATTTACATTTGGAAGATTGGCAACTTTGGAATGCATCTGAAATGTCAAGAAGAGGAGAAACCTGTTGTGATTCACAGCCCTGGATTCTACACAGGCAAACCCGGGTATAAACTGTGCATGCGCTTGCACCTTCAGTTACCGACTGCTCAGCGCTGTGCAAACTATATATCCCTTTTTGTCCACACAATGCAAGGAGAGTATGACAGCCACCTCCCTTGGCCCTTCCAGGGTACAATACGCCTTACAATTCTTGATCAGTCTGAAGCACCTGTAAGACAAAACCACGAAGAGATAATGGATGCCAAACCAGAGCTACTTGCTTTCCAGCGACCCACAATCCCACGGAACCCGAAAGGTTTTGGCTATGTAACTTTTATGCATCTGGAAGCCCTAAGACAAAGAACTTTCATTAAGGATGATACATTATTAGTGCGCTGTGAGGTCTCTACCCGCTTTGACATGGGTAGCCTTCGGAGGGAGGGTTTTCAGCCACGAAGTACTGATACAGGAGTATAGCATGCCCTCACTTGTTCAAAAACAACTACCTGGAGAAAACAGTGCCTTTCCTTGCCCTGTTCTCAGTAACATGCAAACAAACAAAAAAGCATCGGGAAAGATGTAATATCTACTAGTGAGTGTTGTTAGAGATGTCACTTACTATTTCTTTCTGTTACAAATGATCTGAGACAGTTTTTTTCCTGGGAGTCCACACGTTCCATGCTTTTTCAGAAATGTTAGGCCTGAAGTGCCTGTGGCATGTTACAGCAGCTGTTTTGTCTATTAGTATACCTCTCTTGTACTTTCTTGGGTTTTTGTTCTGTTGTGTTTTATTGTCAGAAAGCCCAGACTCAGAGACCTTTAATAATAATGGACTTTCCTTAAAACTTCAATCTATTTTTATAGTATATGTAATATATTAAATGTGAGAATCACTACCACCTTGTGCTGGTGCCCTCAAGAAGAGTTATTGCTCTAGAAAGTTGAGTTCTCATTTTTTTAACTTGTTATAAATATCAGAGGATCTAACCATAATCCTTGGAAAACTTAAGTTCTCATTCACCCCAGTTTTTCCTCCACATTGTTACTAAGGATATTCAGGGATGAGTTTAAACCCTAAATATAACCTTACTTATTTAGTGTAAACATGTCTGTTGAATAATACTTGTTTGAGTGTTTGTTCTGCCTTGCTTACGTATTTTCTTGAGGCTGTGAAGTAGTGTCTTCCCAGAGTTTATAATACTGAGAACTGTGTGGATACCAGCTACTCAGTGTTATGCTAGGGAACCTTTTTGTCTATTCAGTGCAGAGTGAATTTCACAGCTCTGCATATGTCTTCAGCTGTCTCATGCTTACAAGACAAGGAGATGCACACAATCACCAACATAAAAATTAAAAGTGACTCAAGTACTCAGGCCATGTGGCATCTCGTTGGTGGTGACAAACTCTTTGAGCCAGAAGTTTTCAGCTCTTTTGAATACCCTCTTGTTTAGTTCAGTTAAATGGAACAAAATTAATTTCCTAAACTCAGAATTTTTTAAAACTTGGGAGATGATTGACGATACCTAAGAGGTCACCAAACTAAGATTAGAAGTCACAGTGGTTATATCACAACTTAGCTTGAGTAATTTGCTTTAGCCTAACAACTGCAGGTTCTGAGAAGGATCCTGTGGAATGTTTTCAAAGTAGCCAAATGTTCCTAATAGGGAAAGATGATTTTTTGATGTGCCATCGTGTATTTGTTAAAGGTCTATATACAGATACAAAAAATCATGGAATCTAGTTCTTAGGGAGACCCACAACTAATATAGGCTTATAAAGGATCTAAAGATACATCCAGTATTTAAAGTTGTCTGGTAATGAGAGATGACATTGTATCCCCAGAGAGCCCAAATCAGCGTCCCCAACCAGGGTTCAAGATCAGCCTTAATTTCAAGAGAAAACCAAGGACCTCATCTGCAGATAAGTGTGGTTTTCAGCCCCAGCCAGTGTCACTTTGAACTTTCCCTTTGCTTTTTTCTCTGCTTTCCCTCCCCACCCACCTTTAGGCTCCTGATCTGGTGTGTTTGTTATGGAGTGAAAATAAAAGTTGAGCAGAGACCTTGTTCCCTGTGTCACCATTAGCACCAGAAGCTCATGGCTAGTTACCACATTATTTCCTGTCAGTTTGTGTCTTTCAGCCTTGCCTTCCAACGAGCTCCTCAGAATCACTGCATACCACCCTCTAGGTAGGGAAACCTGCGCTGCTGCTGTTCCTGTGATTGTTTTACAATGAATAAATAATTGTTAAGTTCCATTTAAAAAGTAATCAGTTGTTATATTTGTATTTGCATAGAAAAAGCCTGAAGGAAATATACTAAACTTTTTGATGGCTTACTTTCCACTTTGTGCTTGCTTATATTTTTTACATTTTCTACAATAAATGTGTACTTTTTATCTGGGAAAAAAAATTAAATGTCGCCACAAAACATGCAACCTCTACATCCCCACCTCAAAAAAGGAAATGATATTTAAAAGCTTCCTGGTCAGATTTCTATTAAAAGCATTGGCTGTGCATTAGATACAAAGAGGAGTCATTTCCTGCCTTGCTGATAAAATTTTTTTCTACTAAGGAGTCTTTAAAAAAAAAAGTTGTTTTGCCTAATTTAGCTTCAAGCTTCCCATGTGTAAAATTAGTTGGATTAGATGTTTCTACAGCCCCCTCCAGCCATAACATTCTGTCTCAAATTTCCTACCAGCAGAACATTGACAATACTAAGTATCTTGCCAGTAGAAAATGTCTTTAAACTTATTCTTTGCTGACCTGTATACTTTCCTCTAATTTAGTGTCTATCAGCTGGATCACATCTTAAGTAAAACAAGCAATTTTAACCCCCAACATTTGGCATTTTGTCATAAACCAGCCAGTTATTTTATACTGGTCATTCATCGTGACTGTAAAATGGAAAGAATAGTCAAGCTGTCCTTCCAAATAGAAAACTTTTGACTTCAACTCAGAATTAAGCCTTAACCTGGAAAGTTGGTTTCTTCTTTATGTTTTCTCAGTCTACTCTATTCTTAAACGCTGGTTTAACTCAGTTGGTATACAAGCCTTTGGGCTTTATGTTGTATGCTATTAACCACTTTTTAACATAATATTTGTCTTTTGGCATCATTCTGGAACATTGCTAAAATTTAAAAAAAAAATTGTTTCCTCTTTTTGCAGAGATGTCCAACCCAACGTTGGATGAAACTTGCTGCAAGTCATACATTTTGCTATTGGCAAACAAGTCTGAATGTTGATTTGAAGTTTGGTAGTCTGTTACTATCCTTTGGCGACAGTTTATTGGTATACAACAATATGATTCAATTTTTATTTTGGGGATGAATAGCAGAAAAAAAAAGAAACAGAATGAAGGCAGGTGTTTTTTATCCTAATGATGGAATAATATAGAGATACTGGTCGATCTCTAGCAATTTTTATGACCCGTATAAAATTATACAGTTCACAGTATAATTCTCCATTACTGTTTTTATACCAGTAAGTCTTAGATAAACTACGAGCATGCTTATGAATTATGTGAACAGTTAGAACGCATTCTTTTTATAGAGGAGCAATTGCTTTTATTTACTTACCCTGTTCTCTTCTTGACTTGCCTCAATTTCTACTCATTGTTTTATATAAAATACCGTTAGGCTGGGCATGGTGGCTCACACCTGTAATCCCAGTACTTTGGGACGCTGAGGCTGGTAGATTGCTCGAGGCCAGGAGTTCGAGACCAGCCTGGCCAAAATGGTGAATCCCTGTCTCTACTAACAATACCAAAAATTAGTCAGATGTCATGGTGCATTGCCTGTAATCTTAGCTACTTGGGAGGCTGAAGCACAGGAATCACTTGAACCCAGGAGGCAGAGGTTGCATTGAGCCGAGATCACACCTGCACTCCAGCTTGAGCGCCTGAGACACTGTTTCAAAAAATAAAATTTTGATTTTTTTTTTGGTGATGCCTAGTTGCTTAGAACCTAAGCACTGTAATGCCTTAAGGAAATGAAAAATAGTCATTTATAATTTTTTTGAAATGTGTTTTTTCTAAACTCCCAGATTGACATGATGAACTGTAAGTTAGTTTCTCAGTTTCTGTCCTTGTGCCTGTAGAGTGTACTTGGCACTTACAAATTCCCAGTATCCAGAAAGATGATCTGATGAAATCAAATTGGATGGATCTTGGCAGATGGTGACACTCAATTATAGCCTTCGCTTTCAGTCAGAAACACACTTGCAAGGAGATGCCTGGTTGTTTCACTAAATGTCACTTGTGTCTGTAATGTTTTAAAGCTTTTACCCCACAGGAAATTCAGGTTATAAAATTCTGAAAAATAATTCTAGATGGGAAAAACATTTTAGGAAATAAGAGATATGGTGCTGCTTTTCCTCTCTCAGAGTGTTTTCTCAGCAGGACACTAGCCCTGCCTTTAAGATGAGGAAGGAGGGACGTGCGCCTCTGCTCTTGATGTTTGCAGCCCTGAAGGTAGGTGCTGTCCCACTCGGACAATCGCCCAAGCAGCAGTGACCATAGTTTTCTCCTACGCAAGCCTTCAGGAGAAGGTAAACTCAATATGGAATGGGGATGTGTTCTGGTTGCTGCTGAATCCCCTCTTAGCACAGTGCCTGGCACATTGCACATACTTAAATATGTAAAAATGAACATTTATGGAAAGCAGCAGTTGAAGCTGACCAATTTCTGGTATCTTGTCATGTAAATTTTAGATAGTAAGGTGTAGATGTTACTTTTTTTTGCTGTTTTTCCTCAGCACTTTATTTCCCAAACATGCAGAAATGTTGAAAGACTTGTATAGTGAACATCTACCACCTAGAATCTGTAGTAATATTATGTTACATTAGCTTTATCACTTGATACATGTTACTTTTAATGAGACTTGAAGTTTGGTTTCTCTAATCAAAATACTCTAAAATAACTGAACAACTTTAATCGATTTGTCTTAAGTTCTTTGGGGCAACTTGTGACATTTGCTTTGTAACTGAAATTGTAGCCCTCACTTTAAGCTGGTTTTAAACTTGATAAATTTGTTATGCTGAATTTTAGTCTTATTTTGCCTGAAGGGGTATTTTTTATAGTGGATTTATTTGAAGGTCCTTGATAAATTGTGCAGAATATTCTCATGTTATTTTTGCACTTGATAAATTATCTAATTAATTTCTGTGGTGAGAATGTAATTTGGGGGCTATTTTGCTTATACAAGCTTCCAGAATTATGTTCTCAGAGGGATGACGAGGTATGATTTAGCAGATAAACCACTAAATTAGGAGCTAAGACAAATTTTCTCCTGACTGGGCAATCAGTTAGTCTTTGTGCCCTTTTCCCTGTAAAGTGGAAACTAGAATTTGGAATTTAGATATTAAATAATGGGTAGCATTTATTAATGTGTGGATCTATTAAGAAAGACACTTCGTGAATCCAGATAGGCTTCTCATAATTCTGTAAACTGTATGACAAGCTGTGGAATGAAATCTGACTTTTGAAAGTTGAAATACATCCAATGGTCTTATCACAAAGCCTGCTGTTTCTCAGAACTTACCAATGCCACGGAATTTGTAAGCAGTTATCCTAATCCATCTGGACTCTGAAAATACGTCCTTTATGAGAGGGAGTGAATGCAAAGATAAGGGTGGGGAAACACTAATCATGAAAATGAAAATCAGTGTTCAGTTTTAAGAGCAGTTTGTATTGAAGGAAGGGATTAAAGGAATTATCCAGATCCAGGACAGCACATCTTCCACCACTCCCCGAACCATCAGCATGCACGGAACGCTTAAAACAAGCCCTGCTCCTAATGGCAGTGAAACCTCAGTGGCCTCTATCAGGTCAATACAATTGCAGGGCTGACTTAGAGATTGAAGGAGCACTCCATTTTAGTAAGCAGATACTTGTGACCTTTCTCAACCCAGGTTATCAATGCAGATTTACGTTTATCTCACATAGGCACCTGGAGTTTTAACTTCATGTCATGTCTCAGTACTGGTTGCAAGGTATGACCAATAGTATTACCTGAATGGCGCCTTTTTGAGTATTAATTTAGAACATGCCAGACTGACATACCTACTGTCTCCCCACTGTTATTACTTCCTTACCAGCCCTGTGTAGTGCACCGATGGCTTTATGAGAAACCACTCTTAATTAAAATGAAATATATATATTAAAATATAAGTGATACTCCAAGTGGTTTTTAATGAAATAACTATACTTTGATTTTTGCTTCATAGTAGTTCTATTTGGGGGACTGTGTAACTCACTGTACTGGGAGAGAACAATTTCAGGCACTAGTTATCACTTGAAATAACTATTATCTTGGCTCCTTCAGGAAATGCGTAAGTGAGGATTCATTTTGCTCCTTGATGTGGGAAGACTGCATTTTACAAAACAAAATTAAGGCTAAAGAGAGAGTACTTCCATAACTACTTTAGGTCCAATGAGAAAAACAGATAAATAGAAAGTGTGAAGCCACATAACATGATTTTATTCCCAGTAAGTAAAGGCAGAAAGGGGTTTGGCTGTCTGCCTTCTCCTTAGTTACCAAACTCCCTGAATGGGTTTTTAAGCAAAGGTGCGCCTCTATTGTGGAGCTATTAAAAGTATTTTTAGGAAACTTTCTATGGGCCAACCCTGTCTCTTCTAAAGTAGACTCCACTTCCTTAAGTGGAGTACAAAAGCTGGTAAGACACCTTAATTTTTAAAATTGCAAAAGTGAAATACTGTTATTGATCCCAGAGTAAGCAATAAAATTTTTATTCCCAAAAATTAATCCCAGAGTAAGCAATAAAATTCCACTCCTTATTTTTGGTTAACTTCTCAACCCTTTTCTATCTTCTAGTCCATTCTGTACATGTCTGTCACTCTGTTATCACATTTTTAAAAATTAACTGTCTTACCAGGACCGGCAGTGACAAGAATACTTTACCACTTGTGACCTTGTCAGGAAATGATGCATAATCACAATAATTTTTGCTTAGCCTGGGTAGGGTTTTGCATATTGTTTCCATATAAAAGCAAGTCTGATTGTCACAGAACTTACACTCCTGAAAGCTAAATTATAAAACCACACTGAAAAATAGATTCCAAAATTCTCAAAAATAATTGTTCCTGTCTTTCCCACTTTTCCACTGGTTGCTCTAATCTGATTGGCAGAGACTGATTTTTTTTTTAATGTGGGTATTGGGGCTGCGGGACACTTGTCCAGGGAGATCTGGGCTGTCTTGATCCCAGCTTCATTTTCCGCCAGGTCACTTAACCTGAAGCTAAATAGGTAAAGTAGACAAAGCCCCAGCAACAGTTTTTAAAGTAGTAGTGGTGGCTCAGCACTTTGGGAGACCCAGGCATGAGGATCACTTGAGGCCAGGAGTTTGAGACCCCATTATAGCAAGACTGCACCTCTACAGAAAAAAAAAAAAAATTAAGTAGCTAGTGATTGCTTTTATAATATATAAGAACCTGAAAGTAAAATTCGTTTCAGACCTAATGTGATATTCCTTTGGAGCCATTGTGAAAGAAGGAAAGTTCAGGTTTTTCTGAATACATCTGGTCTAATAGAGTTAAATTTGACTTTTTAAAACGTGTTTAGGGTCAGTTTTTTGGAATTTTTTTTTTTTTTGGCTCAGAACTCAGTAAAATTACGTAGATTGATCATAGAAAAATATGCATACTGACTCAGCTGAAACAAAGGGTTTATGGAACACTTGCTTTTACTACATTCTATGCTTTCTGGTATTTTCTGCCCTTTTTTCACTTTTAAAATGTAGTTTAGGGCACAAATGAGTTTATAAGACTGCAGTTTGCATCTTGAGTCAAGACTGCCCAGAAGGTTAGAGGCAAAATTTGTTCACACACTCACGAACACTGGCAAGGGTCTTTAGTCCACAGGGGTCAGCCCTGACCTCCCAAGACCCTATTTTCAGGTCCCTCCCAGCACAGCCTTGCTCTGATTCCATATGGTCTGGGCTTCAGTCCATCCAGCCCCTGCAGTCTTGCCTCTCAGGGCCTGGTCCTGCTGCCCCTGCCTCTCCCTCCTTCCCTCAACCTGAGGTCATCTCATTTTGTGGAAGGAAAACCCCATCTCCTCTCTTTTCTTCTAACGTTCAGGTTCTTTCCCACTGCACTTCTCTAAATTCTTGGAAGAACTTGAGCTTTAGGAAAACAAAGTCCAGAAAGATTTACAAACGCCTTTGTTTTGTTTGTTGTGCCCCTGCCTCCCATGAGGTAATGAGATAGGGTCTTAACTGTTTGAATAGAGCAGACGGGAAAAGAGAAGTGGGACATCTCAAAAAATTACTTTCAACATTGAACATCTCCTTAATTAGACTGTGCGCTTTCAAGAAAGGGCCAGACCTCTCTTAGATGGGAATCGGAGGTACCTATTTTTGGCCCTTGTTAAAGAATAGTTTTCAACTGGGCACGGTGGCTCACACCTGTAATCCCAGTGCTTTAGGAAGCGGCGGTGGGCAGATCACCTGAGGTCAGGAGTTCGAGACCAGCCTGGCCAACATGGTGAAACCCCGTATCTACTAAAAATACAAAGATTAGCCAGGCGTGATGGTGCGCGCCTGTGGTCCCAGCTACTTGGGAGGCTGAGGCAGGAGAGTTGCTTGAGCCCAGGAGGCAGAGGTTGCAGTGAGCAGAGATCAAGCCACTGCACTCCAGCCTGGGTGACAGAGCGAGACTCTGTCTCAAACAATTAAAAAATAATAATTTTCAAAAAAATATAATGACTCTCAGGTACCAAATGAGCTCATGTGAAAGATTTTATTTCACTCTGAATAAGGAAATCGGTCATGTGTTATAACTGATTCAGAGAATCCAAAGAACAGATACTCTTATGGACCAGGAATATTGAAATAAATATTCAAATGGAGCCAAAACTAGCTTCTTCCACACTTGGGGGGGAGAAAGTCAAGAGAACCTCCTGGATAAGACATAATTTGCATTTCTAGAATAATTATTTTGCATCATCAGTTATGTACAGGACAGAGTTGTAAAAATAAGCTTTCTTAAAATCAAATCCAGATAGCCCTGTTACTCTAATTCCAACCCTTATTCTAAGCTTTCTTAGAGTCAGCTATAAGCTGGAGAGTGTGCATAGACTAGACAATGCATAGTGTGCACAAATTTTTCCCCACACTTGGAATAGTTCAATTCAGTGTTTGAATTATAAATAAATAGGTTTTTGGTGCCCATTTCAGCCTAGAATTGGACTTCTCTTGTCAGTTGGTGTGAGATGATAGCTGCTTGAAGCTCCTACAAATCTCAAAACTGGAGGATGTTGACAAGGCAAAAATAGAGCAAACCCAGCTCAAGAACCATGTGGCAGTAGGTGGCAGCAAAACTCTATTTCTAAAGAATGCAGCCTTCAGGAAATGCAACCTTCAAAAAAAAAAAAAAATTGTAAAATAAGATTAACCTTGAGTCTTTGGACCTTTAAGGAGTCCATAAATTCTCCTGAGATTGTATGCAAAAGATTACACTCGGTGCGTTTTTCTAGGAAGAGGATTATTAAATTTTTGTTCTAAGTCTGATGAAAATTACAAAGCACTTTCCCCAAATATTGGAAATCCTCTGTCCCAATTGTCATATTGATGAGTTAGCTGCCAAATCAGCTTCAGGTTAGAAACAGCTGAGGAGTTATTACACCAAGGCATATTAAACTGATATTTTTTTAAGGTCAATTAAAAAGTCAAATATCAGCAATGTCATGTGATTCAAATGACACAGATTCCTGGTGGTTCCCAGCCCCACCCACTTTCTGATACAGCCAATAAGTAGATGAACATCTGAGATCACCTACCACATCCAAGGTGAAATTTACAAAATGGACTGTTGGCCTCCAGCCCATCCCAAGCCTCAATGTAAAACTTCAGCCAACTCCATCCACTCTGAACAGTGTGAATCAATATGGCCTTAGATTATCACCAGCACCTAGTTTACCAGGCGATTTTCTCAAGGTGTCTAGTCTGAGGACCATCAGCTTCAGAATCTTCTGAGGAGCTTATTAAAATGCAATCACCAGGGCCCATGTCAACCCCTCTGAATTAGACTCTGAGGGTGGGAGCCTGTAGCAGGAGGAATCCGCATTTAAACAGGCTCCCAGGTAGCTCTTCTGCACCTAAAGAGTAAGCACAGTAAATGGGAGGAGAAAGCATGAGTTGAGATATATCAGCTATATCAGAGTATAATTGATAAAATGTTAAAATCACGACTCTCATTCAAATATGGACACATCAAAGGTTTTATTCAGCTCATTAGTTTATGATGGAACCATTAGCTGGGAAAGCTGATTCTTGCAAGAGCACTCGAGGAAAAGGGCTTTATATAATCCACCAGGAAAAACATTTTCAAAATGAAAAAAGTTAAAATTAGATTGCTAGGTTACAGATGAAACTGGTTAATGTTCTGTAGGCTAATAAAATCATAACCTTTGGAATTATCTTTCTTAACAGAAAGAAAAATACAATTAACATGTAGCTTCACAGTATCTAAATAGCAAAGTCAAACATAGATACATTCTTCTAGAAAATTAAATGATCCTTGGGTGGACTTGTTAAATAATTCTCCAGTGTGACATTGAAAGAGCATGCCACTCAACTTTTTGCCTTATGTTCAGGTTTTAAATAATTCTTTTGTACAGTAAATGAAGACAGCAGAACATAAATGTGCAGACTCTTCAACTCTGGGTAAGACAATTCAGGCAATTCAGGCTGGAACAGATATATTCAAAAGCAAGAACCAATTAATTCAGAAGGAGAAGAAAACTAACAGAGAGAATCGATAACTTCTTGTATTTACTTTAGACACTTACTACAATCACTTCCTCCTCCTTTTCTAACAAATGGTTTGTCCTCTTTGTAGTCATTTTGTTAATAAGCTAGCCATTCCCTAATAATTTATCTTAAAAGTTTATCCTAAACGTTTGCTAAATTTTTGAACTTTGTTCTTTTGTTTTTAAACTAAAAATTTGGGTGCTGTGTTTATTTAAACATCAGAAATGTCCTCTGATTTTTGTTAAATAGTTGTCAACCTGGGGGATTAAACTATGACCATCAAGAAACATGAATCTAAATAGAAAAACCATGTGTTCCAAGCCAACTTCAGTGTTTCCTTACAACTTCTTTTGCCTTTAGAGAGATTAGGAATGAGTATATCTGTTGTGAATGAACATCTGAAGTCCAACAACTTCATTTTATTTTAATTCCTTCTACTAATTTCAAGTAAAATTAAAATAAAGTAATTTTTTGTAATCAATGGTTATCTCTAAGTAGGACTACAGATATTTATTTTTTCTTTGTACTTTTCTATATTTTTAACCCAAAAACTAACAATTTCTTACCTAACTTAAGTTAATAAATTAACTTGCAAAATAGCAAACTCAACCAAGATGAAACAAAAAAAAAAATAAATAGATTAACTTGATTTTGTAAAACCTACCTCACTGATCAAATTTACCATTTGATCAGTGAGGTAGGTTTTTGATAATAACAAAATCTACCATTTATTGGCAATTTAAGTTTTTAAATTGATGTTTTATTTTTAAATAACTGTTGATGTATATTTTACATATCATAGAATTCACCAATACTGAGGTATTTATACACCAATATTCATAGCAGCATTATTCACAATATCTAAAATGTAGAAACAAATGTCCATCAGTGGATAAATGTGTAAACAAAATGTGTTAAATACATGCAATGAAATATTCCTTAGGAAGGAAATTTTGACAAATGCTACAACATGGATGACCCTTGAAGATACTAAGTGAAATAAGCCAAATACAAAAGAACATATATTGCATGATTCCATTGATATGAGGCATTAAGAGTATCAAAATTCATAAAAGACAGAAAATAGAATGGTGGCTGCCAAGGTGTAGGGGAAGAGGGAATTGGGGGGTTGGTGATTAGTAGGTACAGAGTTTCTATTGGGGAAGATGAAAACATTTATGGAGATGGATGGTGCTGATGGTTTTACAACAACATGAATGTACTTAATGCCACAAAACTGTACACTTAAATATGCTTAAAATGTTAAATTTTAGCTTATTTAAATATTTTATCACAATAAAACCACAAATACAGAATGAAAATCTGATACATGCTACAACTTGGATTAATCTTGAAGACATTATGCTACATGAAATAAGCCAGACACAAAAGGACATATATTGCATGATTTCACTTTTATGAAGTACCCAGGACAGTCAAATTCTGAGAAAGCAGACTGGTGGTTGTCAGGAGCTGGGGGAAGGAAGGGAGGTACAGTTATTGAGTAACGAATAGAGATTCTCTTTGGAAAGATGGAAAAAGTTCTGGGGATGGATCATGTAGTAATGTAAATGTACTTCATGCCACTGAACTGTACACCCAAAACTTAAAAGTGGCAAAGTTATGCCGTGCATGTTTTACTACAGTTTAAAAAATCACCGATTGCAGGTATACGATAACTTTTAGTAACTTTACCAAATGATGCAACCATCAACATCTGTATGGATATGCTATGTTTTGTCTATCCATGCATGTGTCAATTGATGGGCATTTAGGTTGTTTGCAGTTTTGGCTATCACACATAATGCTGCTATGAATATTCTCATGCAAGTTTTTGTGTAGACATGTTTTCATTTCTCTAAGATACCTAGGAATGGAATTGCTGAGTCATATGGCAGTTTTAGGTTTAGGTTTTGAGAAACTGCCAAACTGTTTTTCCAAGTGGCTCCACTATTTTACATTCCACCCAACAATATACAAGGATTCTCATTTCTCCACATCCTTGCCAACATTTGTTATTTCTGTCCTATTATGGCCATTTTAGTAAATGTGAAATGGCATTTCACACTTGGATTTGCAGTTTGCTGATGACTAATGATGTCGAGCATCTTTTCATCTGTTTTTTATCCATTCTATACTTCATTTGATAAAATGTTTGTTCGGTTCTTTTGCCTCTTTTTGATTGGGATGTTTGTCATCTTTTTAATGATTTCTAAGAGTTGTTTTTGTTGTTGTTAATTCTGGGTGCAATCCTTGATCAGATGTGTGTTTTACAGATATTTTCTCCCAACCTGTTGCTTATCTTTTCATATTTTTAATGGTGCTTTTTAAAATGCAGAAGTTTTGAATTGCGATGAAGTCTAATTAATGATGGTTTTTTTAATGGACCATGGTTTTGATAGCACATCTAAGAAATATTTGCCTAACTCAGTATCTCAACAGTTTTGTTTTCTGTTTTCTTCTAAAGTTTTCTTGTTTCAGTTCTTACATTAAGCCTGCAATCCACTGTTGATTTTTCTGTATGGTGTGAGGTGAGTATCTAATTGTCCACCACTAGTTGTTGAACAATGTAGAACCATTCTCCAATCAATTGCCTTTCACTTTTGTAAAAAAATAATTGACTATAAATGTAAGGATTTATTTCTGGACTCTCAGTTCTGTTCCATTGATCTAACTGTCTATCTTCGTGGTGGTAGCATTTTTGTCTTTATTACTGTAGCTATAAGTTTTGAAATTTAAAAGTGAAAGTCCACCAACTTTGCTCTTCCCTTTCAAAATCGTTTTAGTGATTATAAATATTTTGTATTTCAACCTAAATTGTAGGATCTGCTTGTCAATTTCTACCCAAAAATCTTGCTGGGATTGTGATCAGAATTGCATTGAATTTGTAGGTCAGCCTGAGTACAATGGCCATCTTTGTAACACTGAGTCTTCCAGTACATGAACATGAAATGTCTCTCCCACTATTTAGATCTTCTTTAATTTCCCTCAACAAAGATTTGCACTTCTTTTGTCAAATTTATTCTGGAATATTGTATTCTTTTTGATGCTATTGTTAGTGGAATTTTATTCTTAATTTCATTTTTTAACTATTTGTTGCTTATATATAGAAATACAGTTGGTTTTAAAGTATCAATTTTGTATCTTGTGATCTTGTATTATAGTTGTCTTTTCCTTCTAAGAGGGGCTTGTGGGTGTGTGTATGCCTCAAGATTTTCTACATAAAGGATCATGTCGTCTGAAATAAAGACAGCTTTGCTTTGTCCTTTTCAAACTGGATGCCTTTTCTTCTTCTTCTTCTTCTT
>PVKV010025427.1:0-20699 GCA_004027835.1 Alouatta palliata | reverse complement strand
TCAGTAGCTCACGCCTGTAATTCAAGCACGTTGGAGGCCAAGGCGGGCGAATCACCTGAAGTCGGGCATTCAAGACCAGCCTGACCAATGTGGTGAAACCCCATCTTTAAAAAAAAAAAAAGAAGAAGAAGAAGTGTGAAATGCTGGCACTTTCCAGTCAGGCAACAGTTCTTCATTCCTGTAATCCGGCTCAGAGCTGCTGTTGACTACAGGCTTAGAGCAGCAGACATGATTTCTTTTTAGGATTCTTCTTTTCCACTGGTGTTTTTATATTTATCTGTCTGAACAGGTCATAAAATATCTCATTAACATTGATGTTTGACTCTGCAGAAGTTTCTACAAAGGCACAGTTAAACCACTGTCTTGCTAAATTCCGGCCCTGTTCTTTGCCAACTGCTCGCTCATCTTCCAGGTCACATTTTTTGCCAACCAAAATCATTGGAACATCTTCTGTGCCCTTAACTCATAAAATCTGTTCCCTCAGGTCCTGTAAGTCATTAAATATGGATTGAGCTATAATAGAATATACTAGTGTAAAACCTTGGCCATTCTTCATATACAAATTCCGCATCGCTGTAGATTGCTCTGTCCCTGCAGTATCCAGGATTTCGAGCATACACTCTTGGTAATTAACTCCCACTTGCTTTCTGTAGGAAACTTCTATCGTTGTGCCATATTTTTCAAAAAAATTCCCTGAACAAACTGAACTGTCAGAGCAGACTTCCCAATGCCTCCTGAACTAAGGACCACTAGCTTGTACTCATAAAGGATGTGGTCTGTTTAAATACTGACTATTCCTCCTCTTTTCTTTGAGCCTTTGCTCCCCTTTCAATCCATCTCAGGGCCCTCAGTCCTGTCTCTTTTTTCTCTTCTCCCTCACATTTTTCCTTAATCTTAATGGACTTTCCTTCCTCTACCAATCCTCTCTCTTTTCCTGTCGACACTATTTTTAATCACAAAAATCTTCCAGATTAGTTTAAATAGGGATTGAGGAAAGAGGAAGACCAGACATTGTGGTTCCGTCTGGGTGTGTGTCCTGTGTGAGGATCCCAGGCCTGCTCTCACATTACCTGAGTCATCTGGGGCTGGTTCCTTGATTCCCCACTTCACCCTTTCACGGTCACACGAAAACAAGAAAAATCAACCTCAATTTCGCTTTAAGGTTTGTGTAAAGATAAACACCAATGAAGACAGATCTTCTGGAAAACTATGTTTTTTTTGTTGTTGTTGTTGTTATTTTGAGACTGAGTCTCACTCTGTGACCCAGGCTGGAGTGCAGTGGAGAGATCATAGCTCACTGTAGACTCAAACTCCTGACCTAAAGCAATCTTCCTGCCTGGACCTCCCACACCGCTGGGATTCCAGTCTTGAGCCATGGAGCTCAGCCTGGAAAACATTTTTTAAAATACAGAATTTGATGTGGCACAGAACGCAAGATATTCCAAGAATGGTTTGTGTTTCCCATACTTCTGTTGACTGTTTAATGGTAGATATGCTGATTATGCAGAACACCTCAGACATTATTAGATATCATTAGGGCAAAACCAGCGTGAACCCCCTTATGAGAAGTCCAAATCTGTGATTCTCATACAAAGTACAAAAAAATTTTCTCATGTAAGATGTCAGAGTAAAGAGTGAACCACACATATATATATATATATATATATATATATATATATATATATATATATATATGTTTGTGTGTGTGTGTGTGTGTACATATATGTATATGCATATTCTTCCCACTTCTTGTCACCAATATGATGACCTCAGAACAATTCATTCTTATACCCTGTAGGGAGTTTTCTTTCTTTATACAGTCAGCATAAGGGAAGTGACAGGTCTCAGAAGGCAACTGTATCTTGTTCTCTGATTGATTCTCCAGGTTCCGGATTGGTGACGGGGACAGGGGTAGAGACCTGAAGATTGGTCATGATGGGGTGAGAGCTGCAGAAGTAACCCATCTTGCACCGAGTGGAGCATGAGGGCTAGTGCTGGGTTTTTTAAATTTTTTTGGTGGAGGGCAGAGGATGTTGCTCTGTCACCCTGTAGTACAGTGGTGCAATCATGATTCACTGTAACCTGGAAGTCCTGAGCTCAAGAGATCCTCCAGCCTCAACCTTCCAAATATCTAGGACTGCAGACACCAGGCCCAGCTAATGTTTTAAAATTATTCTTCTTGTAGAAATGGTGTCTCGTGTCTCACAATATAGGCGAGGCTGGTTTGGAGCACCTGGTTTTATCCTTCTTCTTTGACCTCCCAAAATGCTGGGATGACAGCCATGGCTCCCAGCCAGTCATTTTTTTATATATAAGGAGCCTTTTTGGATCCACTGGATTTATGTTAATGAGGTGGGTTAGGTTGGGGCCCTGGGGTAGCCTCAGGATAGGGCTGCACAGCAGAAGACCAAGTGATTAGTACTTTCAGCAGAATGGTGGGGGACCTGGAAAATAAAGTTTATACAAACTGTTGAATAATGTCATAGAAGGAGTGGAGATTCATGAACACTTTGAAGTGCCAGGAGGGTGGGCCAACCAGAGAGGGAGTGGACCTATATTTATATATTTAGGGTGATACTTACGCTGTACTTACACTTTTAAATGGTTCTTTTAGGGATTTATTTTAAGATATAGATACAATGATAAGATGTATGATTACTGCGTTAAAATGATTTGGGGAAAGTAGAAAGAGCATGATCTTGATAAAATAAAACCGACCATAATGATTATTGAAACTGTGTAATGGATCTATGGGGGTTATAGGAATCTATTACACAGTTATGTCTCTCTCTCTACATGTTGGGACTTTGTTATACTATCTCAAAAATTAAACTGAGATCATACAGCATCCTATGTATTATTGTGTCAATCCTGCATGGGAAAAATTGAACACCGATCAAA
Source organism: Alouatta palliata (assembly GCA_004027835.1). Classification (NCBI taxonomy): domain Eukaryota; kingdom Metazoa; phylum Chordata; class Mammalia; order Primates; family Atelidae; genus Alouatta; species Alouatta palliata. Next base: position 17,798 of record PVKV010025427.1, on the reverse strand, counting down.
TTTAGTCCAGATACAAAGACCGATGATGTCACACACTGATACACACACTAGAATGACAGAAACAGGAGTGTTTCTCACATGCTGGGGTGTTGCAGGAACGCACAGGGGCCCGTATGTGGTCTGGAAATGGACTATGAGACCAGAGAAAGAAGACAGGTTGAATGTTCTTCTTGAGGTTAAGGTGTGGTCAGGGTGAAGGATCACTCGCTCAGGATGAAACTTGTATGGATAGAATCTGTCTCCTGCACTGAAGGAGGGAGTATCTGGGCTTTCTTAGCAGATTGCCCAGATGTGCGGCCAAAGAAAAGAATGAATGAGTGAGGATTAAAAGTTATCAAGAGTGAAAAACTATAAAAATAGGATTTCACTATTTTTTTTTAGGATGCTCCCTACCCCAATGTTTAAGAGTTGATTGGATGCACCTTATTTTATTTTATTTGAATTTGTTTCAGTAAGCCTTTATGGTGCTCACTGAAGCTGACAGCTTAATTTAGTAAGGGAAGTATAGTTCCATTGAATGCCTTCTTTAGGAACCCAGCATTGCATATTCTGGGAAGTGAAATGAGTCCTCCGTCCCTCTCAAGAATGGCTGGAAATAAAAAGGCGATCCAAATCCTGCAGCGACTTTTTATTGTGGCTACAGTGTATACAGAGAAATATATGACCTTGAGTTAGACTTTGGATATTTGTGAGGCAAGAATTATTTACTCTGAAGCAGGTAACTCTGAGGTCATGGCCCCATAGTTAGTAAAACAGGACATATTGGGCAGACTGTTGGTCAGGGGCTCCAGCTCTGAGAAGTTTCATCCATTGACCAACCCTAGAGTCCTATTGCTTATTAAGAATGTCCTGATTAATAAATAAAAAGTAGTAAATCCCTACTGCGCTCATCACACATGAAAATGGTTATGCCTTCCTTACAGTGTGTAAACCCCAATGCTGTTTCTCATTTGATCCTGGTGAGGGGTAGGAAGGGGGTTCTCTTGGTAGCTGATGGGCCTAAGAGTGGAGTGGTCTCTTAAAGTCATGGCATAAAGCAGAGACTAAGAACAAGGTAGGCAGGCTACCCCTTCCTGCAGAACAAATATGGGAGAGAGCCTGCATCTGGCTCCATGATGTGACAAGGATTCCTCCTATACCTGTGCTGAGCTAGCGGGGTGCTGCTTCTAGAATCCAAGGCACGCTGAGCAACTGAGTATGGACAGTTACAGGCTCAGTGCCTGTGAGAGCCTAATGTACTGAAATTTAGAATCTGTAAGCCTTTTGCGGAGGGGGCACCATTCAAGGTGGGTGGATTTCAGACTAATAGCATAAGTGACGTTAAGCAAAATTTATAAATAATGAACATGTTTCCTCCAAAATCCAAAAAGGGTTAAAGATTTTGGCTTGTTTTCAGTTCGCGGGCATTGAAAGGTTTAATAGCTGTTTCTCCACAGTGTCAGAGATGGAGTTGCTTTCAGTTAGAAAATAATTTTCAGGCATTTAATCAATTAAGGGGTTTGCACTGTGTGGGGGTAATGACGCATTCCCTTTGTATAAACTCCTTCGTGAGTATTTTCATGGCCTGCCTGAATGAGTGTTTCAAATGGATTACCATGGAGGAGAATGTCATCAGTGTAAATCATACCTGCAGTTCTGGAAGACATTGAATGAAGTTGGGATATTCCCTGCAAAGTCTGTGTGCAAAAGCAAAACTGCTGAGGTCTCCACGATTGGTAGGTTGAGGTGCATAAAATTCCTTTGAGGTAAAGGGAAAGCATCGCCAGAAAGCTGTTGAAATCAGCCTGAAAAAACCTAGCTAAATCTGTAGTAGCCTGATATTTACCATTAGCTGATTGGATGGAGTAAGCCATGCCAGTAACATCGTGAGAGATCACCCCATTAAAGTTGCCATTTATTCACTCTGAGATGTCATATTTCCTTTAAAGTGGAAGAGCACAGAAAATTGGGGATGAACCCAGAAACAGTGGGATTATTACTAATAGGTCTTGCATCAGGGGTTTCAGTACTTGAGTATGCTAGTTTAACTATTATTTAGTCATATTATATTTTTTCACTGGAGTCAGGAATATCCATTGAATCCCATTTTGTAAAGCTACTGAACAATGCAAAAGACTTAATTTAATTGCATATTACTTATTGTATCTCTTTATTTTCTCTTCATATATCATCCCAGTGTGTGCTCTCATCTTGGAAAATTTAGGGAAACCAGTGGTTCTCATGGTTAAGACAAAGGATACCTCTTTGACTTCCAGTTTATATTTAGTGACGTCATTAAGGTACTAGAGGATTTATAATTTATTTTTCTTTTCATTTATTTATATTTGAAATGGGGTTTCTTTCTTGTTGCCCAGGCTGGAGTGCAATGGTGTGTTCTCAGCTCACAGAACCTCCACCTCCCGGTATCAAGGGATTATCTTGCCTCAGCCTCCCAAGTAGCTGGGACTACAGGCATGTGTCACCAGGCCCGGCTTATTTTGTATTTTTAGTAGAGATGGAGTTTCCCCTGTTGGGCAAACTGCTGACCTCAGGTAATCCGTCCGTCTCAGCCTCCCGAAGTGCTGGGATGGAGAAACCCCATCTCTAACAAAAATACAAAATTAGCCAGTTGTGAGCCACCGTACCCAGCCAGATTCATTATTTAAAATAAGAGGGATCCTTGGTTAACTAATTAAAGGCAAATGATTAAATGTATGAAAGTTTTCCAATTGATGCATTTAAACAAACGCTCACGTTCAATCATCATCCATATCCAAGTTACAGAGGAAGAAAAGTCAACCATTACCTTTTAATCTTTTGTGTAGATTCTTTTGGTAAATTTTGTATTTTTAATTGGAAGTTGAAAATTAGAAACTTCTGTTCCGATTTGTTTTTTTGGTCTTCTCCTTGAATCTATAATTTAGTTTTTCTTTTCTTTCTCTTTTTTTCCCCACCTCCTTGACGTTTTTGTCATTTTTTATTATCATTATCTAGACTGCTCAGCAGGAGTCCATTATTTTGGATTCTTTTTTGTTTTTTGTAGACACTTAATACATTGAAGGTGATTATATTTTGAAGTTTCTTACTCCAGACAACTGTATCTCAGGAACATCACAATTCTATGAGCACTAGAAGATTACAGAGTTTAGGAATCCTGGTTGTAAGTTTGGTTGAAATTGACCACTTCAGTGAGCCACAGGGGTCAGTCACTGGCTTCTCCCCATAATTCATTTTCTTCTTTTCTTTGTTTTCTGTTTATATGTTTTTATGTTTTAGTTTTTTCTTTTTGAGACAAAGTCACATTATGTTGCCCAGGCTGGTCTCAGACTCCTGGGCTCAAGTGACCATTACAGGTAGGAGACACTGCGCCCAGCCATCTCCTCCCCATAATTCTGAAGATCAGAATATTTTGCTGTAACACAGGCATAGACAGCAGCAGAAGCAGCAAAGATATTTCTAAGGTTTCAGTTAGCCATCTCCTCTTACGAGTGTGCGTCTCAATTGCTATTATTTCAATGTTTGTCTCCACAAACCACATGTGTTATAAACAATCACCGATGCAACCGTGCTGAGAAGTGGAACCTGATAGGAGGTATCTAGGTGGCAAGGACTACCCCAATGATTGGATTCATGCCAGGCTAAAAAAGAGCTTCTGAGAGCATATGCCCCCACTCTGCTTTCTATTTCTGTTTATTTTTTTTTTTTTGAGACAGAATCTTGTTTGTCACCCAGGCTGGAGTACAATGACACAATATTGACTCACTGCCTTCTCTGCCTCTGGAACTCAAGTGATCCTTTCACTTCGGTCTCCCAAGCAACTGGACTACAGCCACATGCCACCATGCCCTGCTATTATTTGTACTTTAAGTATAGACAGGGTTTTGCCATGTTGGTCAGGTTGATCTTTAACTACTGGCCTCCCTCAAGTAAACTGCCTGTCTAGGACTCCCAAAGTGCTGGCATTACAGTCATAAGCCACTGCACTTGGAGGCTCTGCCTCTGTTCCTTAGCCATGTGAGAAACTGTGTTTCTTCCTCCGGAGGCTGCAGCGTTGAAGCACCATCTTGGAAGCAGAGACCAGGCACTCTCCAGACACCAAACCTCTGCCTTGATCTTGAACTTCTCAGCTTCCAGAACTGTGAGAAATTAATTTATCTTCTTTATAAATTACCAAATCTCAGATATTCTCTCCAATCAGAACAAAATGGATTAACATATAAGTGATTGTAAATTTCAAGTAATGCTTGAAATTTCAACCATTACCTTTTAACATTTTGTGTAGATTCTTTTGACAAATTTTGTATTTTTAACTGGAAGAAGCAAATTAGGAATTTCTGTTCTGATATTTTTTTTTTTTTGGTCTTCTCCTTGAATCTGTAATTTAGTTTTACTTTTCCTTCTCTTTTTTCCCCATCTCCCTGACTTTTTATGTCACATAGTGACTGTTCTTGCTTCACACAAGTGACCACCCAATGAGCCCATGATTGGCACCGGGCACAATCTTTCCCCTAAGTGCTCTATAGGACAGGCAACTATTTGGAGTTGAGTCACATGACCAATTGGTCAGATTAGAGTCTTCCCCCTGAACTTACATCAGTCACACCTTCTGTTAGAATCTAGAAACACACCATAGAAAAGTTAGGAAAGCCAATTATTCACACAGTTAAGATAAGGGATACCTCTTTTAGATTTACTTGATGTCAGTAACCTCACCAAGATAATAGAGAACTCTTCATCTAACATTAGAGGAATCCTTGGCTAACTAATTGGGGGCAAAGGATTAAGTCTGTGAAGATTTTTCAACTGACACATTTTAATAAGCTGAGGTTCAGTCATCATCCAGGTTACAGAGGAAGAAAAGTCAACCAGCACCTTTTAATCTAATGTGTTGTATAGATTCTTTTGGTAAATTTTGGATTTTCCACTGGAAATTGGAAATTATGAACTTCTTTTACAGGTTTTATTTGTTTTTGTTTTTGTTTCTGTTCTCTCCTTGTACCTCGAATTTGGTTGCAATTTTCTTTCTTTTTATTCTTCGTTTATCTGACTTTCCTGTCCATTATTTTTTCTTTTTCTTTTCTTTTCTTTTTTTTAGACATTCAATACACTTTACAGGTTGTTTCTTTTAAGGTGACTATGCTTTGATAAACATAACAGTCATTTAATGTAATTATTGTCTATGACAATAATAATTGTAACAGCTTGTGAAGAAGGTTCAGTAGAGAAATAAGGCATGCTTTCTGTAAAAGTGTCAGTGAAGGTATACCCACAGGATGTGTTTTTTAAATTATAAAAGACAACGATATGTCTGGACTGAAATGCATGACTCAGGGAGACATTAAAAGGGATCTTAGTGCATATTCCTGTTCTTAAATACCAAAATATTTCTAAATTACTGACTTAGGTCATATAAATCCCTGAAAGAGCCTCAGCTGAACTCAGTAAAAGCAGCAGAAAGCAGCAGAGCTGACAGTGCAGGCACAGAGCCAGTGAGCAAAGCAAAGCAAGAACAGCAATTCCCTGACAGTGGCAGCCAACATCTGGATAATCCTGCTCACAATGGCCTCTCTAAGGGTCAGTTTGCATAGATAGGGTGGACCGTCCCTGACAATCTGTTTCAGTGTTCAGACTGCTCATGCCATGTACTCCAAGATCGTGTGAGATGGATTCTTAATCATGTAATAAGGTTTATGGGGAAGCAGGGTGTCTACCCAGTTGGTACAAAAGTGACTCGAGAGAGCAGAGAAAGGAGACTAGTTGGGGCTGTGATGCTGGTCATTGGTGGGGCTGTTGAAAGGGTCCTGCACTACCTGGGGCTGGAACTCCCTCCTGAACCAACAGAGGGATCACCTAGGCTTTCTCCTTAGCTTTTCCAGGTGCACAGAAGGTATGAGAAGAGTGTGTCCCTCCAAAATTACCGATAGTCAAACATAAACATGGAATCAGAGGGTTTATTACAAATGCCCTCCAACATCACAGGAAGAAAAGATAGCTACATACAAAGGTCTGTCTAAGGAGCCCATCACTGGTCTATGACAATGCTGATTGTCACAGCGTGGGCAGAAGGGTCAACAGAGAAATAAGGCATAAGCTTTTCTGTAAATTTCTCAGTGAAAGTGTACACATGTGATCTGGTTTTTAAATTATAAAACGAAATCTCTCCCAACTCATAGTCCAGAAAAACACCTATTTGCAGGACTTCCGTATTCCTTCTACTGTGTCGATTGCAGAATGCCAGAATTCCCCAGCACCCCATCTGTGGAGTTGGCCATGTCAGACCATCTCTGGGAAATGTTTCTTTACACACACCCACGGACAATGGGCCTGTGCCTCTCACTTCTACGTGCCAAAAGTGTCTCCCAGCATCAAAGCCCTCACAGGTCCGGACAGCTGGGTAAAAACAAAGTGACTGAGAATTACCAATGAAGCCTGGATTCATCCTACTAAATACCACACTTTTTCTGTCACTTGAGATAATAAGACTAGGATGGGCTGTGTCTGGATCTAGAGTCAATTCTTTCTGAAATGTGCTCACCATTCTTTGGAGGCCAAAATAATGTGGAGGGAGCTCCCAACTCGTCTTCTTGAATTCATGTGAGAAGACTGCAGGGGATTTCAGGTTTTCATATGTGTTGTAGATGTTCTCAATACCTGTCAGCACATCCAGGTCTCCCTGAAAAAACTTCTCTGTTACTTCATTTAGCAGATTTTGTAGTACAAATACATGGTCTGAAATTTGTCTTTGGTTTTCAGTGAGTTTTTCTTCGGCATTGTGCTCTTCAACAAGTAAAAAGGCACAAATTACTGCTTGTTCCTTGACCAAGGAAACCTTCATTTCTTCAAATTCAGACTGTAATTCCTTCCTCCATGTTTCCATCTTCCTTTTCTCATTGAAATATTGCCAAATTGACGCTTCACGTCGCCTCTTGGCATCTTCAGTTTTCTCCTTTAGTAGCTGAATGTAGCTTTTGAGCTTTCTCCTGTTTCTGGCTGCAGCTTGCTCAATGGGCACCAGGGGGTGATGCTGGTGGTCAGAGGAGACCCTGCACTGGGGACACAACAGCTCCAGGTCCTTCTCACAGAACAGGACCAGACGCTGACAGTGCTTCCCACACAGAGGTTCCTCCTCCTGCCTTTTCCTCTTCTTCCTCATGGCGGGAAGCTGCTGAACCATATCAGTCATGTTGCGAAATTGGGTGTTGCTCCTGAGGTTCTCTTCGGGGCAGTGGTGGAGGCAGACGGGACACGGGAAGATGTCCTGTAGGTCTTCCCAGCGCTGCTGGATGCAGGAGCGACAGAAGTTGTGCCCACAGTGAGTGGTGACTGGGTCCTTCAGGTAACCCAGGCAGATGGGGCAGCTGGCCTCTGCTTGTAGCTCAGCCAGGGATACTGCGAAGGCCATGGTGCAGGGAGGGATCCGTGTGGGGAAACTCCCTTCAGAAGGCGTGTTCCTCCTGGAAGGAGGGAAAGTGAGAAGCTGCCACCTCCTCTGTGTTCTCTCTCCTACAAAGACTTCACAGGCCTGTGTCTGTTTCTTTCTCTTTGGCTCTAGAAGTAGTTGCAGCAGGAGGAAAGGCCCAGGGCACCAGTTGATCCCTTGGCACCAGATCCTCCTTTAGGATTTGGTGGTCTTTTCAAATTCAAGCTGGGCTCTTTCGTGGTCTTTTTCAGTAGAATCCACAATTACATGAGGCAATGGAAACTAATGACCATGTAAAATACTCCAGTGTGAGACTTTCCACAGAACAAGAAGGCAGTTGTCTTTAACTACAAAAGGAGAAAAAATAGTAAGATCTGTTAAAGCCATGAAGTCCATGTATATCATTGAAAACAACTACCTAAACAATTTTTCTTATTTCTATATAAACCCTTCTAATAATCAAGTCCATTGAGATAGAGGAAATCTCATAAGTATTCACTAGTTACGATTTCTGATATTGAAACTACAATCTTAATATTTAAAAAAGGCTCTGTATTTTAGACATTCACAGTGCAATATTTACCCATAAGATTATATGTAATCCTGGGTTTGCTTCAAAGTATTGCAAACTACAGGAATGGGGATATAAATTTGTAAGTGGATACACAGTGTTTGTTGATGTAAGTTTGCTACTACATTACGTACTTTAGATGTTCTCCAGGAGAAAACATTATTGAAAATGCTGACAGCCTGGACAACATGGCCACACTACATTCTATGAAAAAAATACAAAAGTCAGCCAGGCCTAGTGGCACACACCTGTAGTCCAAACTTCTAGGGAGGCTCAGAAAGGACGATCAACTGAGCCTGTGAGGTTGAGGTTGCAGTGAGGCTTAGTGTGCCACTAGATTCTAGCCTAGGCAACAGAGCATGATTGTCTCAGATCAGAGAAAATTAAATGAAAAACAGAGCCTTATTAAATGAAAAACAGTCTCTGTGTCACTGTCTCCAAGCCAGACCAGCTTCTCTCTTACTCTTTTTTTTTGATCCTCATCTTTCACTTCTGCTACATCTTGAAGCTCTAAAATCCCTTGTGAGTTGGGCATGGTGGCTCACGCCTGTAATCCTAGCTCTTTGGCAAGCTGAGGTCAGAAGACTGAGACCAGCCTGGCCAACATGGTGAAACCCCGTCTCTACTAAAAATACAAAACATCACTGGGAGTGGTGGCGGGCATCTGTAATCCGAGCTACTTGGAAGTCTGAGGCAGGAGGTTCACTTGAAACCAGGAAGCAGAGGTTGCAGTGAGATGGGAGAGTACTATTGCGTTCCAGCCTGGGCAACAAGAACGAAACTCTATCTCAATAAAAAATAAATAAACAAACAAAAATAAATAAATTGTGGCTGTGTTCAGTGGCTCACTCCTGCAATTCCAACACTTTGGGAGGCAGATGCGGGCAGATCCCAAGGTCAAGAGATCGAGACCACCTTGGTCAACACGGTGAAACCCAGTGTCTATTAAAAATACAAAAGTTACATGGGTGTTGTGTTGGGCGCCTATAGTCCCAGCTATTTGGGAGGCTGAAGCTGGAGAATCACTTAAGCTCGAGAGAGGGAGGTGACAGTGAGCTGAGATTGTGCCACTGTACTTAGCAAAGCAGCAGAGTCAGGCTCTGTCTCAAAAAAAAAAATAAAAATAAATAATAAAATCCCTTGTGTCTTCCTCTCCCTTCTTCATACTTCACGTAAGTCTCTCCACAGTCTTTTTCTAATCCAATTCCACATGACATTCAGGTCTGACTCCTCTAGGGCCACACAAATCTCTCAAGTTCAGATGAAATATATTCGTGGCCAGAGCAAGGCCAGGTATGATGATTTTGTGTTCTCATATTTTGGGGTCACTGACCAGAAGCACAACTGGCCCTTCCCCTTCACTGCCAACTACTACATTCTCTTCTGACCTCACCTACATTATCCACTCCACTGGCTAGGTGTCTGCAAAGTGAATTTCCTAAGCACTTCCTCAGTGCAGTGTCCTTTTCCAGCCTGGTTAGGGGAGTTTTCCCATTTTCATCCTCATGGACTGTGAGTGGAAGTCCTCCCAGGATCACTCCATTTGCAGTCTGAGCCTCTGACTTCTCTCCCAAACCCTAACCCCACCCAAGGCACCTGGTCCTTCCCTGAGTCCCTGCTCACCTGCACTTGTGGTCCCAGTGGTGCTCTCCTTCCGCCAAATCTCCACTGGGTCCAGGCTTTGTGAGTATTCCGGAGCTGCCCAGATGTGAGAGGTGGTTCCCTCAGTACCACTGCCGACTGAGAATGGCTGCTCCTGTGTTGGCAGGTCAGTCGTACCCTTCCTGGTCCAGGTCAGAACAGGCAACACAGCACAGCCTCTCTGTTCAAATGAGAGCTCTGAATCTGGCACCTTGAGTGCTTATAAGCCTTTGGAGAGTTTCCTTTCTGTTTCCCTATTGGAGAGAATGCAGATGAAATTAACTTTTGACCAATGACAGGCTCCAAGGAACATTTTCCACATTCTTCTCTGATTGCATTTTAAGCCTAGGAGGTGGGGTGGGTGGGGAGAACATGAGGACATTAAAAGTGGAAGATTGGATTTATCAGTCTCTCACGAGTCCATTGAAATTCCTCTAACTTAATCAGTGATTAGGTTCTGGGTTGATTAAATATTGGAAATATTTGTTGGCTAGCGTTGACCTTTTCCTTCTCAGGCAGTTATAATTTTTTTGTCCCTTGAAAGTTGTGCTCCAGAGTCAGTCCTTGCCTTTGTTTTCTGGATTGCCAAACTCATTCCAGAGTTTTCAGCATCCACAAGCTCAGACATTGAAGACAGACTGCTGGTAGAAATATTTATTCTTATGGATTTATTTGTTGAGATGGAGTCTTGCTCTGTTGCAAGGCTGGAATGCAATAGCGTGATCTTGGCTCACTGCAACCTCCGCCTCCTGGGTTCGAGAGGTTCTCCTGCATCAGCCTCCAAGTAGCTGGGACTACAGGCATGTGCCACCACGCCCAACTAGTATTTTTATTTTTAATAGAGATGGCATTTCACCATGTTGGCCAGGATGTTCTCCATCTTTTGATCTCGTGATCCTTCTTCGGAGGTTGCAGTGAGCATAGATGGCACCCCTGTGCTACAACATGGGCGGCAGAGCAAGATCCGGTGTCAAAAAATAAATAAATGAATATTAAAAATTCTGGATAAAATTTTTAGAACGCAATTTCAAATATTCAACTATGTATTACCTTTCTGGAATTGGATTCTGAAAACTTATCTACTTATTTTCTTATGATAATAATGGTCACAAATAATTGAGTACAAAATGTGATTGGAAATCTTCTTAAGAGCCTGACTGGGTTTGAGTCTCAGTTGTTCCTTTTTCTGTATATGCAATGCTGGGTTTATTATCTACAAATCGGGAATAAGAGTTATTACTTTACAATATGTAATGTGGACTCATTTGTTAGGTGCTTGGCCTGCTACTGCTAGCTGCTCTTACTTTTCCACATTATGGACACCAAGATGCCTGCTTTATGCAAACACTTATTAAATAAAAATCACCCCTTGAAATGGCGGTTATTGTCCCATGTATGCAAACAGGAAAACAGACAATGAATTGCTCTTTTTCAAAAATTTAAAATCTTTATTTTCTTTATTATACAGCCAAAGTGTTGAGATTACAGGCATGAGTCACCTGTCTGGACTGTGAATTGTTAAGTCACATGTCTGAGGTTCAGAGCCACATTCTTCCTCCTCAGGCTCCCAGAATGCCCCATCTCCATCTATGTCTTCAGGTTTTTTTGAGATGGAGTTTCATTCTTTTTGCCCAGGGTGGAGTGCAAAGATGAAACCTAAGCTCACTTCAATCTCTGCCTACCAGGTTCAAGTGATTCTCCATCCTCAGCCTCCCAAGTAGCTGGGATTACAGGTGACTGGCCATGGTGGCTGGCTAATTTTTGTATTTTTAGTAGAGAAGGGGTTTCACCATGTTGGCCAGGCTGTTTTCAAACTGCTGACTTCAGGTGATCCACCCACCTTGACCTCTCAAAGTGCTAGGATGACGGTCATGGGCCACTGTGCCTGGCCCAGTGGTTGTGGTTTTAATCAGCAGTAAAGCCATAGGGGTTAGGGCTGGAAAAGGCCCCTTGTAGGAACAGGGTTTCCGAGGGAACCTTGGCTCCACATTGGGTTACCCTAAAGTCTGTCTAGTTTTGCAAATAGTCCCTTTATTAAATGATACTGAAATCACCATATTTGAATGTGTTTTTCTGTTTAAACCCTGGCTGAACCCAAGGCAATGAAACACAGAAAGTCCTGCTTCTCCACCAATCTGGGGTGAGAGTGAGCATCTACTTGAATAGATTGTAGGTAATAGAGTGACCACAGGAGGAGTCTAGCAGATGATGGTGCCAAGAAAGTCTTGTTCCTGCAGTAGCATGTCATCCTTGCAAAATCTGATGATTTTATTTTTATTTTTTCAAAATAAAATTTTATTTATAATTTTTTGGTTAGAATTTGTGATTTATTCTTGCATCACAGGAATTCCTTCCATTATGTTAATATTTGGCTTTGTCTTCAGCTTCAGCCAAATGTTAACTATAACATTCAGCCTGTTGGCATTTCACTGAAATGTGAATTTTGTATTTGTATATATATATATGTACATGTAAATATATTTAGTGTGTGTTTTGTTCAGTATGATATCGTGAAAATGCATAGATCAAGTTAGTGACTGTGGGTGTCTTAGAGGGTGAAGGTAGGATTATTTCACTTTCTACTTCACCAAAGTTCTCAATTTCAAAATATATCTGCAGGGCGCGGTGGCTCACACCTGTAATCCTAGCACTTTGAGAGGCTGAAGTGGGCAGATCACAAGGTCAGGAGTTCAAGACCATTCTGACCAACATGGTGAAACCCTGTCTCTACTAAAAATATAAAACTTAGCTGGATGTGGTGGCACTTGCCTGTATTCCCAGCTACTCAGGAGGCTGAGGCAGGAGAATCACTTGACTTCAAGAGGCAGTGGTAGTGGTGAGCCAAGATTGCCCCACTGCAATCTGTACAACAAGAGAAAAACTCCATCTCTCTCTCTCTCTCTCCATATATATATATACCATAAATATATATATATAGAAACTATAAATATCTATATATATATTGAAATAATTATATATATATAGAAACCATATATATATATATATATATATATATATATATATATATTTAAACCAGTGTGCATTAGTATAAGAAAGAGACAAGAACATTTAGGGGAAAAAGACCCTAAGATATAAAAGTACCCATTTATGTGGTTTTTTTTTTTTTTTTTAAAAAGAACCAACTGTATGTAATCTATGCTAATCACTCATGTGTAGACACAAAAAATAACTCTGGATGAGGAAATTATGAAAGATTTAATTTTATTCACAAGTAATTTATATATTTTAAACCGTTTTCCTAATGGTCATGTAACAAAATAATTTATACTATTAGTTTGGTGCAACAGTAATCACAATTTTTGTCATTAAAGTAATGAAAGAAACTGTGATTACCTTTGCACCCACCTAATAATATTAACAAATATTTGTGTGTTTAGGAAACAGTTTACTTGCATTCTTAATTAAATGTTGTTACTGCTCACATTACACATGAAACAAGTATTCAAGGGTGTAGGTTTCCCAGTGTTGCTGAGCTGGTACATAAAATCTATTGGGATTAAATATAAAATCTATGGGCATTAAACTCCTGGCCCCAACTGATCCGCCCACCTTGGACTTCAAACGTGCTAGGATTAAGACAGGGTCTGAGTATATTGCTCAGGCTGAAGTTCAATAGCTATTCACAGGCACATTCATAGCCCACTGCAGCCCCAAACTCCTGGGCTCAAGAGATCCTCCTGCCTCAGCCTTCAGAAAAGCTGGGACTACAGGTGCACACCACCATGCTTGTCTTCTCTGGGTTTAATCAAGCATGTTTTATGATTACATTTTAATCTGTCCTATTAACTTTTTTTTTTTTTGGGGGGATGAAGTGTTGTTCTGTCACCAGGTTGGAGTGCAGTGGTCTGATCTCACCTCATTGCAACCTCCACCTCCCAGGTTTAAGCGATTCTCCTGCCTCAGCCTCCCTAGTAACAGGGACTAGAGGCACCATGCCCAGCTAATTTTTGTATTTTTAATAGAGACGGACTTTCACCATGTTGGCCAGGATGGTCTCAATCTCTTTTCTTTGTGATCTGCCCGTTTTGGCCTCTGAAAGTGCTAGGACTATGCCTGGCCTTATTTTATGCATCTTTAACAATATATTTAATGATTGTCACAGGGGTTTATAGTATACATTTTAAAAGAATTTGAGGCCTCCTTTAAATGAAATTATACTGTTTTCCTTTCAATATAAGAACCTTGTAATAGTATATTTCCAATTTTCACTGATCCTTTGTGGTCCTGTAGTCATATATTACTTTTACATATGCTAGAAAAATGCTGTATATGATTATTATTGTTTTAAACATCTAGTTATGTTTTAGAGCAATTACCTTTATTTTTATGTACTTTATTTCTTGGTGTAAACACAAGTTTCTGACATATATAATATTCCTCTGACCTGAAGTACTTTTATTAACATTCCTTGCAGTGTCTGCTTGATGGCAATGAATTCCCTCTGTGTTATTTTTTCTAAGTATTTCTCCATTGCTTTTGATAAATATGCTAATTGGTTATAGAATTGTGAGTTGGCAGGCGTTTTTTATTCACAGAATTAACCATTGACTCTTTGATTTCACATTCTCTGATGAGAGGTGTGTTGTAATTCTGACCCTCCCTCCTTTGTCAGTAGTCATGCACTGCATAACAGTGTTTCAGCCACTGACCACATACATGACAGTGGTCCTGTAAGATTATAAAACTATCTTTATGGAACTTTTTCTATGCTTAGATATGCTTAGATACACAGATACTTGCCATTGTGTTACAGTTGTCTACAGTATTCAGTACAGTACCTTGAATGTGCAGGTTCATAGCCTAGGAGCATTGGGCTATGCCATACAGCTTACAGGCATAATAAGCTACACAGTTGCAATCTAGGTTTGTGTAAGGATACTCTATGATATTTACAGAACTTTGAAATCATCCCGTGATGCACTTCTCAGAACGTATTTCAATAGTTAATGTATGCATGGCAGTAATACATTTTTTTACTTGGGCTGCCTTCAAAATTGTGTTTTTGATATTAATTTTCAGCCGTTTGTATTTGATTGATCCACCTACATTTGGAGATGTGCTGTCATTTTTTTCTTGTTTTGGGTTTATCTGTTCTTTTTTGGGGTGCGTCTTTTTTTTTTTTCTTTTTTTTGAGACGGAATTTCACTCTTGTTACCCAGGCTGGAGTGCAATGGCGCGATCTCGGCTCACCGCAACCTCCGCCTCCTGGGTTCAAGCAATTCTCCTGCCTCAGCCTCCCCAGTAACTGGGACTACAGGCACGTGCCACCATGCCCAGCTTATTTTTGTATTTCTAGTAAAGACAGGGTTTCACCATGTTGACCAGGATGGTCTCGATTTCTTGACCTCGTGATCCACCCGCCTCGGCCTCCCAAAGTGCTGGGATTACAAGCGTGAGCCACCGCGCCCGGCCGGTGTGCATCTTTTGATATTCATCATGCTCGTGTTCTCTGGGCTTCTTGGTTCTAGAGTTTGGGTGTCTTTAACTAAATTTTTGACCATCATTTTTTTTTACTATTTCTTCTTTCTTCTTTTTTTTTTCTTTCTTTCTGAGATTGCAACTATCAACAAATGACACTGTCTGATACTGTCCCACAGTTTTTAGATTTCCTGTTTTTCATTCTTTTCACTTTATATTTCAGTTTGGGTAGTTGGTTTATGTGTCTTTGTGTTCACTGATTATTTCCTTAACTGTGTCGAGGGTTCTAATGAGAACATTGAAGGCATCTTCATCTCTTTTCTGTGGTTTTCATCGCTAGCATTTTCACTTGAGTTTTTTTTTTTTTTTAGATGGAATCTCACTTTGTCATGCAGGCTGGAGTGTGGTGGCACAATCTTGGCTCACTGCAACCTCTGTCTCCTGGGTTCAAGCAATTCTGCTGCCTCAGCCTCCTGAGGAGCTGGAATTACAGGTGTCCATCACCAAGCCAACTAATTTATTTTTATTTTTATTTTTAGTAGAGACGAGATTCTAATATGTTTACCAGCCTGGTTTCAAACTTCTGACGTCAAGTGATCCACCCGCCTCAGTCTCCCAAAGTGCTATGATTAGGGTCCTGAGCCACCATGCCCAGCTTTTCCGTTGGATTTCAGTTTCCAATTCTCTGTTAAGATTGTCTATCTCATACTGCATATTGTCTTTATTTTCCACTAAAGCCTTTGGCATACCAATTACAATTGTTTTTCAATTTTTGCCTGAGAATTTCTACATTTGTATTATAGCTTAGTATAGTTCTGATGTTCGTTTTGTCTCTTCAGAGTGTGATTTATTTTCCTTTTACACTGTTTCCTTTTACAAATACCTTTGCCTCGTAGGTTTTTTGTTTGTTTGTTTGTTTGTTTGTTTTTGTTTTTGGTAAAAACCAGACATATATAGAAAAACATATACCGAGGTAAACATTTGTATACTTGCAGATTATATTAGTCTTGGAGGGAATATCTTAACAAAGTGTCATAAACTGGGTGGTTTACATAACAGAAAATTTATTGTCTCACAGTTCTGGAGTCTGAGTCCAAAATATGGGTGTTGGCAGGAATGGTTTGTTTTGAGTGCTGTGATGAGTTTCTTCCATGGCTCCAGGTTCTGGTGAGTTGCTGCCAGTCTATGGCTTTCGTTGGTTAGCAGATGCATCACTCCAATGGCATTTCCCTGTGTTTCGTCACATAACCGTCGTCTGTGCATATTTTTGTGTCAAAATTTCATCTTTTCGTAAAGACAGTAGTCATGCTGGATTAAGGTGGACCCTAATGACCTCATTTTAACTGATTGCTTTTTTTTTGAGACAGAGTTTTCACTTTTGTCACCCAGGCTGGAGTGCAATGACACCATCTCAGCTCACTGCAACCTTAATATCCCAGGTTCAAGAGATTCTTCTGCCTCAGCCTCCTGAGTAGCTGGGATTAGAGGTGCCCACCACCACAGCCAGCTAATGTTTGTATTTCCTCTAGAGACAGGGTTTCACCGTCTTGGCCATGCTGGTCATGAACTTCTGACCTTAGATAATCCACCCACCTTGGCCTCCCAAAATGTTTGGATTACAGGCATGACCCACCCCACCAGGCCTTAATCCATTGCCTTTGTAAATACCTAATTTCCAAATGTGGTCACATCTAAAGTACTGGGTTAGCACTTCGATATATGTTTTTGGGAGAACATAATTCAACCAATAGCAGAGACAAACTTGTTTCCCTTCTGCTAGGCCTGTAGTGAGGGTGTGTTTCTATTAATCGAGCCAGGAGTCAGGCAGAGATTGAAATTTGTTATTGCTATGGTTACCCTTAGTGCATTAAAGGCCTCACACTCCAATAGTGATATATCTCTTTCATTCCTTTAACTGGATTCTACTGTTATTTTTACTCAACTCTTGTTAGTTTGGTATTTTGAGTTGGGGAAGCCAGTGTTTTCCCATGTTCCGATTGAGCTTGAGTCATGAGTAGGGACTCTGAACGTTGGTCTGAGGCATGTGTGACCTTCACAGATGTTCTTGACCCTCCTCCAGGTGTAACACAGGGCCTAACACACATTCCCACATCTCGCAACACAAAGGAAAATGACTGACACATCTTTCTAGTCCTCCTTTTTAGGGAATTACCTGGTGATCCACTCACCTAAAGAAGAAAAAAACTGAGAAGGAAAACAAGGGACTCAGACAACAACAGACTTAAAACCTCTGGACATAAGATAGAAGAGAAAAGATAATTCTTAGGGTAAGGGAAACTTGAAAGGCCTCGGATGACAGCTGTGCATTATATCACCAAACTTCAGATCATGCTAAGAGGATAGAGGACTTCAGGAGAGGGCACTGCAGAAAAAGGAATAGAATCAACAAATTACATGTTGAGTTTACTTTTAATGAGAGGAATTTTAGAGATTAGCAGATATGGGGAAGAAAGAGATAAACAGAAAATGCAGCAAGTAAGAAATCAGGCAATTTTAATCACAGTAAAACAAAATTTGTATATCATAGAAATTATAGTTATAGTACCTAAGTGGCTTAGCTATGAACAATTATATAGTCATATGAACATATTAATTAAATTACATTAATTTATTTGTATCTTTGTGGGAAAAAACAGACTATGTGCCTGGGTGGTGTGAGAGACCTAAATTCTCAGTTTTGTTTTTTTTTTTTCTTTTCTTCTTTTTTTTTTTTTAGAGGCAGGGTTT
>PVKV010025426.1:0-29690 GCA_004027835.1 Alouatta palliata | reverse complement strand
TGTGTTTCATATGATTAAAAATTTTGGACCCCACATATAACCTAAAGGTAGGTTATCTAGTTTAAAGAAACAATAGTTTATATATTCCTTTAATAAACAAATTATAAGCTATAACTTAGAATTTATAACAAATTATAGGCTATAATTTGTTTATTAAAGGAATAATAAATTATAAACAAATGTAATAAATACAATAAATTATAAGCTATAACATAATTTATAGCAAATTATAAGCTATAATTTGTTTATTAAAGGAATATATAAACTATTGCCAGGCACGGTGACACATGCCTGCAATCCTAGCACTTTGAGAGGCTAAGCTGGGTAAATTACTTGAGCCCAGGAGTTGATTTTTGAAACAGGTTATATGGCAATTAAGTGGAGAAGAAATGGTCTTTTCAACAGATGCTGCTGGTACACCACATGCAAAATGATGACTTTAAACCTTTACCTCACAATAGGTGCAAAAAATCAGGAAGAAAATCTAAGTCTAAACCTTTGAGATCTTAGGTTGGACAAAGATTCTCTAGATACAACACTGAGAGTGTAGCAATAGAAGAAAAAATGAATTAAAGCAAAAGCTTTTTAGCTATAAGGGACACCAGCAAGAGAATAAAACAACTAGCCACAGACAGAAACAATATGTGCAGAATCTTATTTCTGATAAAAGACTTGTATCCAGAATATTTCGAGAACTCCTGTAACTTGTAAAAGAAGAAAAACTGAATTTTTAAATGGGCAGAACATTTACATAGACATGTCACCAAAAAAAGTAAAATAAAATAAAATCTTCATGCCTTTGGTTTAGGCAATAGTTTCTTAAATATGAAGTCAAAAGCACAAGTGCCTAGAGAATAAACTGGTTTCTATCAAAATTAAAATCTTTTCTCCTCAAAAAAAAAAAAAAAAAAAAAACAAAAATACTACCAAGCAAGGGATAAGACAACTTATATGTTAAGAATAATTTAGAATTATTAGAATTGGAGAACATATTTCCAAATCCTATACTACAGCCTGCATCAAAGAGTGACACTATGTCTCACAAACAACTTTTTAAAAAATCATCATTAATTAGAGACTTATATCAAGGCTATGTAAAAAATGCTTCTGACTCAGTAATAAAGACAAGTAGACCAAATTTTAAAATAGGAAAAAGATCTAAATAGATATTTCTCCAAAAAATATATATAAATGACCAATAAGCACACTGAAAGATAACACAAACCTGTAATCTCAGCATTTTGGGAAGCCGAGGTGGGTGAATTGTTTGAGCCCAGGAGTTTGAAAACAGCTTGGGCAACATGAGGAAACCAAATTTCTACCAAAGAATATTCAAAAGTTATCCAGGTATGATGGCATACACCTGTAGTCCCAGTTACTCAAGAGCTGAGGCAGGAGGATCATCTGAGCTGGGGAGGTTGAGGCTGCACTGAGCCCAGATCATACCACTGCACTCCAATCTGAGTGACAGAGTGAGACCCTGTCTCAAAAATAAATAAATAAATAAATAAATAAATAAATAAATAAATAAATAAAATAAAAACACAACATCAATAGTCACTAGAGAAAAAAAAAAAAACAAAACGCCAAAATGAGATACCGCTTTACACCTATTACAATGGCTAACATCAAGAAGACAGTAAGTTGGCAGCAGTGTGGAAAATTGGAACCCTCATCATGTGCTTCCAGAATATAAAATGGAATAGCCACTCTGGAAAACAGCTGGTCAGTTTCTTGAAAGTTCAATGTAAATTTACTCTATTCCTAGAAATTATACTCTTAGGTATATTTACAAGAGTTATTAAGTTATACGTCCAGACAAAAACTTGCTCAAGTATATTCACTGTAGCATTATTCATAATAGCAAAAAATGACAAAAAAAAGATCTATCAAGTGATGACTGGATAAACAGGCGGTATGTTCATATAATAGAATACTTAATGCTCAGCAATAAAAAGGAACTACTGATACATCCAACAAACTCAATGAGCCTGAAGTGAATTATGCTCAGTGAAAATAAAAACTGGTTTCAATAGAAAACACACTATATATTCCATTTATATATCATAATTCAGAAATAGGGATAATAAAAACATCCTAAAATTACATTGTGATGATGGTTGTATAATCATTAAAAAAAATTATGACTGCAAATTTACTATCAGTGAATTACATACTTCAGATAGGTGAATTTTATGGTGCATCAATTATACCTCAATCAAGCTACTAAAAATTAATCTTTTCACCTCAATGAGAATAAAACAATGTTTATCAGAAAGCAAAATCTGTGTGTGCATGTATATATTATTTTCCCTTTTATCCTTACATTGTGTACTGTATTCCAATAACATTGGTTGTTTTCTTTCAAAAGTCTAAAAAAAAAATTGG
Organism: Alouatta palliata; assembly: GCA_004027835.1. Taxonomy (NCBI): domain Eukaryota; kingdom Metazoa; phylum Chordata; class Mammalia; order Primates; family Atelidae; genus Alouatta; species Alouatta palliata. The sequence continues at coordinate 27,302 of PVKV010025426.1, read as the reverse complement.
CTCCAAAGGGTACCACTCTTTATTATTTTTTCTCTTCAAATTAAATGGAGAATTTCCCTAAAGGAAGTTGGAATTCTTCTCATTCTCCAATGGCTCATCTAAATGGCCTTCTTTTTCATGAAATTCTTCCTGAACTACAAAAGAATATGACCTCTAATGAGCATCCGCAGCACTTTCCCAGAACCATTCTTACAGTAGAGATGTGAGGCTCTTGCCATGGTCATTTTATAAATTTTCACTCTTCAATGAGACTCCCAGCACTCCAAAGCCATAATGCTCATACACAGCTGTGTATCCCCTCCCCACCCAATGTTGTGCCCAAACATGCCTTGCCTATTCGGTGACATTAGGTCAATTAATCCTACTCACAATGCTGGGAAGTGAGGGCAGATTTATGATCTTGCATAGAAAACAAGCAGCTTTTCTGAAAACAAAAACAAGTCTACTTTTTCAGGTTAAGGAAATTTTTTGGAATATATAAATATATCTAAGCAGCCCATCTGAAAATGTCTTACATCATATTCTGAAAGAAAATAAAAGAGAAACCATTAAAATGTATTGAAATCTAGCAAAACAGAATTAGAAAGCCAGCCAGCTATCAAGAAAGCAAAGGAATCACAAACCTAGATGCTTCTTTGGCTCTAGAAAGGTCTGCTATTAACAAAAAAAGAAAAAAAAAAAAAAAGCAAAATAAAACTACATATAAATGCATAAAATTAATGACAGCATGAATTTAAATGACTTGTGTTAACTAAGAATTTTAAAAATATATTAAGATAAGATGAATATTCAAATTTATATGAATAAACCATTGATGGGCATGAAGGGAGAAAGCACCTCACCTCTTAATGATAAATAAAATCCCTGCTGTGTTCTCCAAAATCCATTTCAGTGTTGCAAGATCATAATTCTCAGAGTGTTTAAAGGCAACACCTTCTGGAAGCCCCTGTACTACCAAAGCTGACTCATAGGTGGATGTTGAACAATGAGAGCACATGGACTCAGGGAGAGGAGCATCACACACAGGGGATAGTTGGGTGGGATAGGGGAGAGACAATGGGGGGTGGGGAGGGAGAGGAAGGTGGGGAGGGATAACATGGGAAGAAATGCCAGATATAGTATGCACCTAAAGTAAAATAAATTATTTACAAAAATCAATTCCTTATCTACTCATATTTGATCATGAAATTGCAGCAGTTCAGTCCCATCTGCAGACTCCACTTCTAATTCTACTTTACTTGCTATTTCCACCACATCTGCAGTTCCTTCCTCCACTGAAATCTTGTACCCCTTGAAGTTATCCGTGAAGGATGGAATCAACTCATTGCATGGTCCTGTTAATGACATTTTATTCTCTTCCTATGAATCACAAATGTTCTTAAAGGCACCTAGGACAGTGAATCCTTTCCAGAAGGTTTTTAATTTACTTTACCTAGATCCATCAGAGGAATCACCATCTGTTGCAGCTACGATCTTACAAAATGTATTTCTTAAAGAATCAAACTTGAAGGCTGAGTGGCTTCACGCCTGTAATTCCAAGCACTGAAGAAGGCCAAGGTGGTCAGATCGCCTGAGCCCAGAAGTTTGAGACCAGCCTAGGCAACATGGAAACAAAACATCTTTACAAAAATAAGGCAGGCATGTTGGTGTACCACGTGTGGTCCCAGCTATTCAGTAGGCTGAAGTGGGAGGACCACTTAAGCCTTAGGAGATTGAGACTGCAGTGAGCTGTGATTGTGCCACTGCACTCCAGCCTGAGTGACAGTGAAATGACCTTCTCAAAAAAGAAAAAAGTAATAATAATCCTAAAGACTTGCAGGTTGGAATTACTTCTAGATGCCTGGGCTGCAGAACGGATGTTGCATTAAGGACATGAAAATGACATTCATCTCCTTGTATACCTCCATCAGGGCTCTCAGAGTGACTGGGAGCAGCGTCAATGAGCAGTAATATTTTGAAAGGAATTTTTTTTCCTGGCAGTAGTTCTCAAAAGTAGACAAAATATTCAGTGAACAATGCTATAAAGAGATGTGCTGTCATCCAGGATTTATTGTTCCATTGATAGAGCACATGCAGAGCAGATTTAGCATAGCACTTAAGGGCCCTATAATTTCTGGAATGGTAAATGAGCACTGCCCTCAGTTGAAGTCACCAGTTGCATTAGCCCCTAGAGTCTCAGCCTGTCCTTTGAAGTTGTGAAGCCAGCAATGGAATTCGCACTTTCTACATCAAGTGCTTACTGCTTCACCTCGCACTTTTAACTTATAGAGACTGTGTCTTTCTTTAAACTTCATGAACCAAACTCTGCTAGCTTCCAGCTTTTCCTTTGCAGCTTACTCACCTCTCTCAGCCATCACAGAATTGAAGAGTTAGGGTGTTGTTCTGGATTAAACTTTGACTTACAGGAATGTTGTGGCTGGTTTGATCTTCTATCCAGACCACTCAACGTTTCTCCATATCAGCAATAAGCCTGTGTTTTCTTTTTTATCGTTTGTGCATTCACTGGAGCAGCACTTCTTATTTCCTTTGATAACCTTTCCTGTGCATTCACCACCTGGCAAACTGCTTAGCCTGCCTTTCAGCCTTTCTCAGCTGCCCTCATGTCTTCCTCACTAAGCTTCATCATTTTTAGCTTTTGACTTAAAATGAGCAGTCTGAAATGTTTCCTTTTACTTGAGCACTTAAGAGGTCACTGGAGGGCTATTAACTGGCCTCATTTCAATATTGTGTCTCAGGGGCTATGGAGGCCTTAGGAGAGAAAGTGATGGGAAGGCAGCTGATTGATGAAGCAATCAGAGCACACAACATTTACCAATTTGATTTGCCATCTTATATGGGTGCATTCATGGAGTCTGAAGACAATTACAACAGTAACATCAAAGCTAACTGATCTCAGGTCACCACAGCACATGTAATAATCATGAAAAAGATCAAAATATTGTAAGAGTTACCAAATGTGACACAGAGAACCAAAGTGAGCACATGCTGTTGAAAAAAAATGACACAACAGACTTGCTTGACACAAGATTCCCACAAATCTTCAATTTGTAAAAACTGCAGTATCTGCATGGCTCAAAAAAATGAGATAAGCTTGTATGTATTGCCAATAGACACCTTACCTTTTTTGTTCCCTTTCCATATTTTTAAGAAAATGCTGTATCACTGTTAACATGAAATCTATTGATAGTGTTAGGTTACACACAGATACAAAAATTATCATACTGTGAAAGGCTGTAAGTATTAACATCCAATAGTAAATTTTAATACTGTGTTCCAATGTCAAATAAGCTCACCATTGCTCTAAGTGAGGATTACAAAACCCACTGAAGATTCAAATAAGGTGATTCCACTGGCCAAATTGAAGAAAAATGTTTAATTCTGCATCACGCTTAAACAAACTCATTTGCACAGTGAATTTGTTTTCAAAACACCAAACATTTATCTAGAACTCCTCATCTGAGTAAGAACTTTTAATCTATTCAAAATTTCTCCACTTTCGTTACCTTCTGCCTAATGTGTCTCCTTAAGACTGAAGTCAAGCCAGAATCGCTGTAACAATAAACACGTGCCATTTTCCTCAACTCTTCAATATTTACCCTGCTATATTACCACTTTGATAATTCCTTTTGAGCATTTTGAAATGTCTCCATAAACAGTTCTGAAAATAGTTTATAGTTTAGGTTGGGCACAATGGCTCACACCTGTAATCTCAGCACTTTTGGAGGCTGAGGTGGGTGGATCATTTGAGGTCAGGAGTTTGAGACCAGCCTAACCAACATGGTGAAATTCCATCTCTACTAAAAATACAAAAAAAAAAAAAAAAATTAGCTGGGCATGGTGTCATGCACCTGTAATCCCAGCTACTCGGGAGGCTGAGGCAGGGGAATAGCTTGAACTCGGGAAGCAGAGGTTGCAGTGAGCCAAGATCACATCACTATACTCCAGCCTAGGCAACAGAGTGAGACTTCATCTGAAAAAAAAAAACTTTTATATTTTAGACCTTATTTTGCTTTAGGAGAAAATATGACTAGTCTTACCTATATTTAGGTTGAAAATTAATGAAATAAAATAATGAAAATACAATGCTTATAGTATTTTACAAAATCCATTTAAAAAATCCTTTCTGATATTGAAAGAATTGTGTCCTTTGTTCTTCAGTTCTGAAGGCAAACAGATCTATTTTATACTCTGTGATGAAAGCCACTTCGGCCTTAAACCTGGCCAGCTTTTAAACTACAATACAAACAGCAAACAATATGTTAAAGGCAGACATTTTAAACACCATTTTTTGCTAGATGAATTAAAAAATCAAACACCATTTTTAAAGATACTACTCTTTCTAAATAGATTTTTGCCTGGTTTTAAACAAAAAACAACACAAAATTTATAAGGAAAAAAATGCACTTGTGTAGTCTATTAGAAGTGAGATTCTCCAAGAAATAGACTCAGATTTCACACAGGCTTGCTGAGGAGCACTGTCAATAACAACACCTGGGAGGCAGAGGCAGGCAGGGCTGAATAGGTGAAGTGCTGAACATGAATAGAGCTGTGCCAAGAGCTCAGAATCCAGTGTGGCCCTCTCCAGAGAAAGCGTGGGCAAGGTGACTCAAACACACAGCAGCTGAGGAAATTAGTGCCATCAGTATTGAAAGAAGGGTCTGAAACCCACACTACAGTATTCACTATATAATCCCACCTCCTGAAGTATTCCCCCATCTACACATAGCCAGAATCACATTTAGGTGAGTACTCACTTTTACTAACTATATTTCTGTGAGATTAAATATACTTTAAAAATGTTACATAGTATTTTGTTTTATGGATATATCATAATTCATTTTGTGCTAACATTATTTCAAAGCTCAGTGATTCAAATTTTCCTCCTAAAATTAACACTACTGTAATAACCTAGGAACAAAATAGGTACATCTTTAACGACTTTCTCAAGAGTCAGAGACGTGAGAATAAAAGAAGAAAAACCATTGAGAATAAATACTCCAAATACTCAAAATATACTAAAATTTGCTTTCAAATAAGGTTCACGATATCCTAGCAAATGTTACCATGTGACTTTTCCAGAAATCTTGAAAAAGGCTATCTTAGTATCATAAGCATACTCGACAGATTGGTGTAAAGAGTAATGCAGCATGATTTTCTGTAAATTATCATATTCTTTGCCTATGTTTTAAATGTGTTAGTGTATTTCCCTACTGACGCATAAAACTACATCACTTATTTTAGGCATAGAAAAGCCATTTATGGAGTTGAATAATTATGCAATAATTACATATATTTTGTTTTGGTTTTAAAATTTGTCTTAGTATAACTATTTTTGTTCATCTAGAACTTAATTCATCACATGATGAAGATTATACATTGAAGCTTTATTATTTCTTACTAAAATTTTTGCTTTTTACCAAATAGCCTATTTTCTCAGTTACATTTGTTGAACACTATAATCTTCCCACAATTTGTTTTTTATTTGTACAATAATCACTCTCTAATTTCTTAAACAGAAATTATTTCTGCATAATATTGCTTTAAAGTGTTATCTTCAATAACTAATTAAGCAGCTAGTGAGGTGATGAGAAATCTTTTGAGCTATAACAAAGCCATGTTAGAGAACTTCTGACCTAGAAGTGGGCCAACAGTTGCCCTAGCATCAAGAGTAATAGGGCATGGTTATTTCCTTCTATTGCACTTATGTGACATGTTCTGTGGCTGCTCTCCTGTAGGAAACTATTATTTATTTATCTTGAAGTAAATGAAGGTGCATTCTCACTTCACTATCCACACTCTAAAACAATTCTGTCAACATTATGAAAGAGCAAAGCAAGATTCATGGACTATCTGTAGGTTAGATTAAAGAAGTCTATCAGCCAAGGAAGGGATGAAATTAGCCTGGATCTGTTTCACACTCTGACAAGGCAGTCAAGAACTCAGTAGCCAGATGTGGTAGTACATGCCTACAGTACCAGCTACTCAAAGGCTGAGGTAAGAAGGCCACTTGAATCCAGGATGTCCAGGCTGCAGTGAGCCATGATTACACCATTGCATTTTAATCTGGAAAATAGAGTAAGACCTCATCTCAAAAAAAAAGGTAAAAAAAAAAATAGGAAATACCTAAGCCTGATACTTTTTATAATAAATGCTACTTCCAGCTACATACCCATAAAAATACAAATTAATTGTGTAACTATCATGATAGTAATATAAAGACACAAAACTATATCATCAGTACTCAATATTTCACTGTAATTATGTTTATGATAGGGTTTTTTTTTTTTTTGAGATGAAGTCTAGTTCACTGCAACCTCCGCCTCTCAGGTTACTTGCACATGCATGTTTATAGCAGCACAATTCACAACTGCAAAATCATGGAACCAACCCAAACGTCCTCAAGCAACAAGTGGATAAAGGAATTGTGATATATACATATTCTGATATATATATACACAATGCACATACATATATGTATCTGCAGTGGTATATATAGAGACTTGGGAGAAAGAGTGGGAGGGAGGCGAGAGAGGAAAGACTGCAACGATGCTGCAGTGTACACTGCTTGGGTGATGGGTGCACCATAATTTCACAAATCACCACTAAAAAACTTACTCATGTAACCACATACCATCTGTACCTCAATAACTATGAAAAAATAAAAATAATAAATGAAAATTAAATACAACACAACAAGAAAGTGAAGAGACAACCCACAGAATGAGAAATTAATAATTGCAAACTACCCATCTAATCAAGGATGAATAATCACAATATATAAGGAGCTCAAACAACTCTATAAGAAAAAATCTAATAATCTGATCCAAAATGGCCAAAAAAGATTTGAATATATTATTTCTCAAAAGAAGAAGACATACAAATGGCAAACAGGCGTATGAAAAGGTGCTCAACATCATTGATAGAGAACTGCAAATCAAAACTGCAGTGCGATATCATCTCACTGGAGTTAATATGGCTTATATTCAAACAAGGCAATAACAAATGCTGGAGAGAATTTGGAGAAAAGGGAACCCTCATATACTGTTGGTGGCATTGTAAATTAATACAACCACTATGAAGAACAGTTTGGAGGTTCCTCAAAAAAACTAAAAATTGATCTACCACATTATCCAGCAATCCAACTGTTGGATATACGCCCAAAAGAAAGAAAATCTGTATATTGAGATATCTGCACTCCTGCATTTGTTGCCACACTATTTATAATAGCTAAGATTTGGAAGCAACCTCAGTGTCCATCAAGAATGAATTTGAAAATGTGGTACATATACAGAATGGAATACTATTCGGCCTTATAAAAGAATGAGATCCAGTCATTTGCAAGACCATAGATGGAAACGGAGATCATTATGTTAAGTAAAATAGCCAGGCATAGAAAGACAAACATCACATGTTCTCACTTATTTGTGATATCTCAAAATCAACCCACTTGAACTCATGAATGTGGAGAGTAGAAGGATGATTACCAGAGGCGGGGAAGGATCATAGGGGGATAGGGGAGGTGGGTATCGTTCATGGGCACAAAAAATAGAATGAATGAGACCTGCTATTTGATAGCACAATAGAGTGACTACAGTCAATAATAACTTAATTGTACATTTTAAGATAACTTAGAGTGTAATTGGATTGTTTACAACTCAAAAACTAAATGTTTGAGGGGATGTATATCCCATTCCTTATGATGTGATTATTTGACTTTGTATGTCTGTATCAAAACATCTCGTGTATATTATATATATATATGTGTGTGTGTATATATAAAATATATATTAGTATGTTAATTAAAAATTTAAAAATTATAAGACACGGTTCAATTTGAATTTTGTGTGAATAATATTATTTTGCATAAATATCTTCCAATAATTGCTCAAACACAAATATGCAATTATTGCACAGCTGTACTAAAAAGTTATTCATTGCTTATCCCAACTTTAAACTTTGCTCTGTTTCTTATATTTTCTTGCAGTGAATTTGACACATCCGTTATAAAAGTATCATAGGATTTGCAGTAACATTGTACAGATGCGGGGAAAAAAGGATACAAGAAAAATTCTTAGAGGTCATGTGGATTGGTAAGAGTATAAAAGAAAACAGTCCCAAATGATACATTACAAATCTAAATCAGGATGTCCATTTGAGCTCTCACCATGAGACATGGCCACCAGATTGTCCTTGGGCTGAGGGTGAAGTCCCTGAGCACTCTCAGAGACAGGCAATGCATATCTAGTTTATTCTCATTGTGCTTGCTTTACCTTCAAAACTGTGTAAGTCCCTAAGCATATATATAATCATGAATAATTGTGGAAAAAATAACAGCATTAAATATATCAAAACAACAGACTGTCACAAATACTGTTCAGATCAGATATGTAAAGCAAAGAAACAGAATGTAATCAAAAATAATTTGAAGAAAATAGAGCTTCATAAATCTGTTTCATCTTTACAAATGTGTAGAAATTTTTAAAAAATGACATGATTTTTCTATAGATCTTTGTACCCTGGCTTAAATTAAATGTATATACTATATATATAATAAAATACTAGGCTGTTTTATTATTACATTGATTTGTTTTTGGTCACGACTACTTACACCATATTCTATAAATGCCACTGTAAGACCTATGACTGGTTATCAACAACATAAAGTGATTATGAGAGTTTCAGGTGATGAAGGAAGGTTGATTGGTTCGGTGGCAATAGTTGGCAACCTGAGAAACCAAGCCCACAATTATAGAAAAGTATTATTCTTTCTAACTAGAGATTTTCATGAAAAGAACCTTGTGAAATGCAGAAATGCCAAAAGAATAATTATGATAAGTATAAGATAATAACCAAATAACTAACATATGTCTCAATTTCTCTGGCAATTTAACTTAATGCAGAGTGCAACCAGAATCACGTTTACTAACATAGACATTTGTGATCTCAAGAGCTTTAATTCTTAGTTCATTGAGGAAAAGAGTAGTAGAACTATTATCGCAGAGACAAAAGACAGAAAACATTGGTTTTCTCATCTCATTACTGAAGAATGTATAAGCAGGCTGGGCATGGTGGCTCACACCTGTAATCCCAATACTTTGGGAGGCCAATGTTGGAGGATCCCTTGAGACGAGGAGCTCAAGACTAGCCTTGGCAACATAGCAAGACTCTGTCTCTACAATTTCTTTTTAAACTAGCCCACTGTGGTAGCACATACTTGTAGTCCCAGCTACTAGGGAGGCTGAGGTGAAAGAATTGCCTGAGCTTAGGTGTTTGAATCTAAAGTGAGTTATGATTGTGTCACTGCATTCCAGCAAAAATGACAGAGCCAGATCCTGAATACAAATATGTACATATTGTATATATTGTCAATGACTAGTCATAGGTCTTACAATGCTGTTTATACAATATGGTGAAAATGGTGTTGACAAAGAAATTATCAAAACAATAATAATAAAATCCCAGTAAGTTATTTTATTATGTAAATTGTTTATAAATTTAATATAAATGAGGCAGAGTATGAAGATCTGTAGACAAATCATGACATTTATTCTTTTAATCTCAACAGAACCTTTTTTTTTTTTTTTGAGACAAAGTCTCACTCTGTTGCCCAGGCTGGAGTGCAGTGGCTTGATCTTGGCTCACAGCTCACGGCAATCTCTGCTGCCCTGGTTCAAGTGATTCTCCTGCCTCAGCCTCCCGATTAGATGGGATTACAGGCTCCTGCCACAGTGCCCAGTTCATTTTTGTACTTTTAGTAGAGACGAGGTTTCACTATCTTGGCCAGGCTGGTCTTGAACTCTTGACCTCATGATACACCCACCTTGGCCTCCCAAAATGCTGGAATTACAGGCATGAGCCACCCCACATGGCTAACATTTCTTTTTTTAAAGTGTGCAAGCTCTTTGACCATCATGTCTCCGTGTATCGTTGTAATAAGATATGCAGAGCAACTGTTTCCAGTGTGGAGTTGGGAGGCAATAAAGACACATTCTTTGTACTTTGGGTGCTCTGGCCAGGATCAGGGAATGTCACAGGACTCTGACTTTACCTCTCCTAAATGTGCAAAGTACAGAGATTTTTGACATGAATAATTTTAAGAGAAATTAAAAATTTTCTAATGTTCAGGGACATGCATTTTTCCTATTGATCATGTTTCTTCTTGACATTTTTAGGCCCTGGCAGGCTGCAAATGAATAATCTCTATTATCATCATTGTGTTCCTTTGCATTTTAACCTACACTGATTCCATTCTCTCTGCTTTTTATTTTGAAGAATAATGGACACCAGAAAATCATATCCCTGCAAATGCAATAATAATAACAATATTTACAAGTCACATTTATGAATAAATGTTTTAATTAGAAAATAACAATTTTAAACTTTCAGAGGAAATGGTAGTAATATAAAACAGAGGACATTTTTATAAGAAGAAACTTACATTCTTAATATTTTGCAAATTATTATTCTTTCATCACCAAATAACGTTACCTAAAGTAACATGTAACCAATTTAGTAAGTTTAATTTAAAAAAAACCCACCAAATTACAAAAAAATTAATACAATATTTGAAATCATGATGCATATTGCAAGCTTCCCTTCCGGTAAAGTCCTATTAACTCTACAATTTAATAAATGGCAGATGTTACATTTCCAGATAGTTTTGTGGTAACCAAAAACGACTTATTAGCAATTTTTATTACACATTGAGACAAAATATTATTTGTGATAAATGTAGTTATTGTAACATATTAAAAACATCCCATGTATTAAGAAATGATGATTTAGATGGGGCAAAGCTGGCCAGTTACAAGCAGCTGTGGCTCTTGCCTCTCATGGAGAGCAATGAACACTGCAAATGAATTCTGCATCTTCAATTGAGATATCCAGGATCTTGCATTGGGACTGACTAGATAGACAGCTCGACCCACAGAGAGTGAGAAAAAGCAAGTGGAGGGATGGCCCACCCAGGTGTGCCATGGAGCTAGCGGAGCCTCCATTCACAGCCAAGAAAGGCCGTGAGTGATCATGTGACTGCCAGGGGAAGCCATGATTCTCCCACAGATCTTTGCAACCTAGAGATCAAAAAATCCCCTCATGAGCCCAGCCACCATGGCCTTGGGTCTGAAGCATAGAGCTGTGTAGAGTCTTTGGGGAGTGCTCACTGGCTCACTGGGGCATGCCTGGAAATCTAGGAGTTTTGCATACTCTGCCCCAAGAATTCTGGCAAAGTGGGAGATACATCCACACATTCCCCCAGGAAATGGGCTGAATCCAGGGAGCCCAGTGCCATCATTCTGCGGGCCCCACTTCCACAGCACCCCACAAGTTAAGACCCATTGGCTTGGAATTCCAGCTGGCCAGCGGCAGCAGGCTGGAGACAGCTGGAGATGAACGGAGTTCCAGGGGTAGAGGTTGCCGCTCTATCTGTGGTTTGACCTGACCACTCTAGCCTGCTGACACCAGGGACTAGGAGGAGTTCCCCATAACCCAGCACAGCTGCTGTGCCTGATCGTGGCCAGTCTGCTTCTTTAAGTGAGACCCCAATCCATCCCTCCTTACTAGACAGGGCCTCCCCATCAGAATTTTAGCAACGCCAGCCCCAGTTCCATGGACAGAATTCTGATTTCTCCAGGGGATGGAGTCCTCAGGAAGAGGGGCAGCCACTGTCTCTGCAGTTCAGCCAACTTAGCCTTTCCAGCCTGCTGGCTCTGGAGACTCCCAGCTTTCAGCACAGCACACCTGCTCTGCCAAGGGGCAGCCAGACTGCTCCTTTAAGCAGTCCTTGATCCTGTTCCTGTTAACTGGGCAAGACCTCCCAACACGGGTCTCTAGACACCTACGACAGGAGCATTCCAGCTAGCATCAAGTCAGTACCCGCTTGGACAGTGCTCCCAGAGGAAGGATCAGGCTGTCATCTTTGCTGTTTCACAGCCTCCACTGGTGATCTCTCCAGGTGCAGGAGAGTCTGAGGCGACTAGGGTCTGGAGTGGACTCCCAGAAAACCACAGCAGCCCTAGGGAAGAGTGATCTGTTAAAAACAAACAAACTAGCCGGGTGTGGTGGTTCATGCCTGTAATCCTAGCACTTTAGGAGGCTGAGGTGGGAGGATCACGAGGTCAGGAAATCAAGACAATCCTAAGACAGTGAAACCAAATCTCTACTAAAAATACAAAAGATTAGCAGAGCATGGTGGCACACACCTGTAGGCCCAGCTGCTTGAGAGGCTCAGGCAGGAGAATCACTTGAGCCCTGGAGGCAGAGGTTGCAGTGAGCCGAGATTGTGCCACTGCACTCCAGCTTGGGTGACAGAGTAAAAATCCATCTCAAAAACAAACAAAAAAACAAACAGCAACAACAACATCAACAAACAAGACCCCACAAAAACTCCACTTAAAGGTCAGCAACCTCAAAGATCAAAGGTATATAAGCCCACAAAGATGAGAAAGCATCAACACAAAAACTGAAAACTCAAAAAGGCAGAATGCCTCTTCTCCTCTAAGTGACAACACCTCTCCAGCAAGGGCACAGCACTGGGCTAAGGCTGAGATGGCTGAACTGATAAAAGTAGACTTTAGAAGGTGGGTAATAACAAACTTCACTGAGCTAAAGGAGCACATTCTAACCTAAAACAATACAGGAGCTAATAACCAGAATATCCAGTTTAGAGAGGAACATAACTGACCTGATGGAGCTGAGAAACACAACACGAGACCTTCACAATGCAACCACAAGTAACATTAGCAGAACAGACCAAGTGGAGGAAAGATTCTCAGAGCTTAAAAACTATCTGTTTGAAATAAGAGAGGAAGAGGTGAATAGAGAATAAAGATCAAAACCTTGAAAAAATATGGAATTATGTAAAAAGATTGCACCTATGACTAATAAAGTTAACTTGATCCACTATGATCAAGATGACTTCATCCCCAGGATACAAGGTTTGTTCAACATAGGCAAATCTATCGATGTAATTCATCACGTAAACAGAACTAAACACAAAAACAACAAGATTGTCTCAATAGACACAGAAAACGCCTTCAATCAAATTCAACACCTCTTCATGTTAAAAACTTTCAATAAACTAGCTATTGAAGGAACATACCTCAGCATAATAAGAGCCATATATGAAAAACCCACAGCCAATATCATACTGAATGGGCAAAAGCTGGAAGCATTCCCTTTGAAAACTGGCATAAGACAAGGATGGCCTCTCTCACCACTGCTATTCAACATAGTATTGAAATTTCTGGCCAGGGCAATCGGGCAGGAGAAAGAAATAAAGGGTATTCAACACAGTGTGGTTAGCCTGTGACAACTTCACTACAATTATAACCAGCATTTGAGAAAGCCAGCACACTAAACCTATCTACAACCAAGAAATCTCAGCGTCTATGCTATTCCCCATTATCTCCATTTTAGTGCTGGTATCCACTTCTGGGAGACCTGAAGACAGGTCACATCACTGGATTCCTTACAGACATTTTTGAGCACAAACCTGGTGCAGAAACCAGACAGGTCATCAGACAGAAGGTCAACAAACAAACATTGATAATAGCTGAAGTCACAAAGCCATTTTCTGCTTCTTTGATGGAGTGTTATTTGAACTAAAAAAACTGTAATAACCTGTGTCAGCGGGCCTCCAGCCAGAAAATATTACTTGCAAAAGAGCACCAGCTGTGGTAGTAGCAGTGAGATTTGTGCTTGTCGTAAGTTGCTTGAGGGAAGTATTTTGATTTCTCAGATGATGGGTGAGGACATAAAGCTTCCAGTAGTTTATGTCCTTGGTGTTAATCTACCAGGGGGAGTAGAGGAATACAAGGTTGGGGAAGGCCTCAGCAGGCCTTTGTTCTTACTCTCTTTGAGCAAGGCTAGCTGCAGCCCCTGTGAGGGCCAGTGGGTGAGTCTCAGGCAACTAGGGTAATGTTTCAGAGGGGAGTAAAACTGCCTCTGCTGGACAGAAGAGTTTGCAAAGGTAGTGAATAGCAGAACATAGCAGTAAGCTTCAACAAGCTCTCACACAGTGTGGCTGATCTCACTTCTGAAGTGCTCTGCTAACAGCACCAGGTTTAGATCCAGGTAGTGTTTGCATAGAGCTCAGGCCTGCCCCAGGAAATAAGCATCTCTGCAGATAGCAACCTTAGCTTTAAGGTCATGCTCCTCCACATTTGCCCACAAGGCCAAATGCACAAGTCCTGTGCTTGTGTCTGCAACACATTTCTCACTCACCCCACACCCCAAATTCTGGCCAAAAATGTTTGACCCCACTTGTGATTATATCAGAAGATCCAGACCAGCCTGGGAAATATGGTGACACCTCATCTGTACTAAAAATACAAAAATTAGCCAGACATGGTGACATGTGTCTGTAATCCCAGCTACTCGGGAGGCTGAGGCAGGAGAATCGCTTGAACCTGGGAGGCAGAGATTGCAGTGAGCTGAGATCGCACCACTGCACTCCAGGCTGAGTGACAGAGCAAGACTCTGTCTCAAAAATGAACAAACAAACAAACAAACAAAAAACACTTTTTCAAAGAACGAGCTTTTTGTTCTATTTATATTTTTTATTGGTTTGTTGCTGTTGTTCTTTTTATTCCTTAATTCTTTTTTTTTCTCTGCTAGGTTTGGATTTAGTTCTTGTTTTTCTAGTTTCTTGAAGTGTAACATTAGATTGTCAATTTGTGCTCTTTCAGACTTTTTCATATAAGCATTTAACATTATAAACTTTTCTTTTTTATTTATTATACTTTAAGTTCTAGGGTACATGTGCAAATTGTGCAGGTTTGTTACATAGGTAAACACAAGCAATGGTAGTGGTTTGCTGCATCCATCGCCCTGTCATCTACATTAGGGATTTCTCCTAATGTTATCCCTCCCCAATCCCCCACACCCTGCTATTCCTCCCCAGCCCCCCAGTCCCCCAGGCCACAGTGTGTGATGTTTCCTTCCCTGTGTCTGTGTGTTCTCGTTGTTCAATATCCACTTATGAGTGAGAATGTGTAGTGTTTGGTTTTCTGCTCTTGTGACAGTTTGCTGAGAATGATGGTTTCCAGTTTCATCCATGTCCCTGCAAAGGACATGAACTCATCTTTTTTTATGGCTGCATAGTATTCCATGGTGTATATTTGCCACATTTCTTTATCCAGTCATTCAATGATGGGCATTTGGGTTAGTTCCAAGTCCTTGCTATTGTGAACAGTGCCGCAATAAACCTATGTGTGCATGTGTCTTTATAACAGAATGATTTATAATACTTCGGGTTTTAATGGGTAGTAATGGGATTGCTGGCTTAAATGGTATTTCTATTTCTAGATCCTTGAGGAATTGCCATACTGTCTTCCACAATGGTTGAATTAACTTACACTCCCACCAATGTTGTATCAACATTCCTATCTCTCCACATCCTTTCCAGAATTCATTGTCTCCTGATTTTTTTAAGTGCTCAAGGAAATAAGAGAGGACACATACAGATGGAAAAACATTCCATGCTCATGGTTAGAAAGAATCAATATCGTGAAAATGGCCATACTGCCCAAAGTAATTTATAGATTCAATGCTATCTCCATCAAACTACCAATGACTTTTTTCCAATTCTGGAATTGGAAAAAACCACCTTAAACTTCATATGGAACCTAAAAACAGCCCACATAGCCAAGACAATCGTAAGTAAAAACAAACAAACAACAACAACCAAAAAAGCAAAGGTGGAGGCATCATGCTACCTGACTTCAAACTATATTACAAGGCTACTATAATTAAAACAGCATGGTACTGGTACCAAAACAGAGATATAGACCAATGGAACAGAACAGAGGTCTCAGAATGAACGCCACACAACCACAAACATCTGATCTTTGACAAAACTAACAAAAACAAGCAATGGGGAAAGGATTCCCTATTTAATAAATGCTGTTGGGAAAACAACTTAGACATATGCAGAAAGCTGAAACTGGATCCTTTCATTACACCTTATACAAAACTAACTCTAGATGGATTAAAGATTTAAACATGAGGCCTAACACCATAAAAACTCTAGAAAAAACCTAGGCAATACCATCCAGGACATAGGCATGGGCAAGAACTTCATGACTAAAATACGAAAGCAATGTCAAAAAAAAAAAAACTAAAATAGACAATTGGGATCTAATTAAACTTAAGGGCTTCTGCACAGCAAAAGAAACTATCAATAGAGTGAACCAGAAACCAACAGAATGGGAAAAAATTTTTGCAATCTACCCATCAGACACAGGGCTAATATCCAGAATCTATGGAGAATTTAAATTTACAAGGAAAAAACAAACAACCCCATCAAAAAGTGGGCAAAGAATATGAACAGACACTTCTCAAAAGAAGACATTTATGTCGCCAACACACAGACGAAAAAAAGTTCATCATCACTGGTCATTAGAGAAATGCAAATCAAAGCGACATTGAAGATACCACCAGGCCAGTTAGAACAGCGACCATTAAACTTTTCTTTTAGCACTGCTTTTGCTGTGTCTCAGAGGTTTTGATACACTGTGTCATTATTATTTACTTAAATTTTTAAAAAATTTCCATCTTTATTGTTAACACAAAAAACATTCAAAAGTACATTATTTATTTTCCATTTATTTGTATAGTTTTGAGAGTTCCTTGTGAAGTTCATTTTTAGTTTTATTTCAATGTGGACTGAGAAGATACTTAATGTGATTTCACTTTTCTGAAATGTATTGAGACTTGTCTTGCAGCCTATCATACGGTATATCTTAGGAATGTTCTATGTGCTTATAAAAATCTATATTCCGTAATTTTTGGGAAGAATGTTCTGTAAATATCTGTTAAGTTTATTTTTTCTCAAGTATAGTTAACACGTATTGTTTCTTTGTTGATATTCTGTCTGATGACCTGTCTGGTTCTTTCAGTAAAGTACTGACGTCCCCCACTATTACTATGTTAATGTCTATTTTGTTTCTTAGATCTAGTAGTAATCACTTTACAAATCTGGGAGCTCCAGTGTTAGATGTGTATAAATTAAGGATTTTAATATCTTTTTTTGAATTATCTTTATATGTCCTTATTATCTTTTTTAAACTATTTTTTTGCTTTAAAACCTGCTTTGTCTGATATCAGAATAGCCACTGCTGCTCACTTTTGGTTTCCATTTATGAGACATGAGAAGAAACACAAAAATGTAATCCAGGCTGGGTGTGGTGTCTAATGCCTGTAATCCCAGCACTTTGGGAGGATTAGCAGGCGGATCATGAGGTCAGGAGTTGGAGACCAGCTGGCCAACATAGTGAAACCCCATGTCTACTAAAAATACAAAAATTAGCCAGGTGTAGTGGCACATGCCTGTAATCCCAGCTACTCAGTGAGGCGAGAGAGTCACTTGAACCTAGGAGGCAGAGGTTGCAGTGAGCCAAGACCATGTCACTGCACTCCAGCCTGGGTGACAGAGTGACTCCGTCTCAAAGAAACAAAAAATTAAGATTGATAAAAGCCCTGCAACTATAAAAATTCCCCCCAAAATATGGAATTTGTGTGGATATTAGCATAGGCAAATAATCTACGACCAAGTCCTTAAGAGCAAACACAATAGGCCGGGTGTGGTGGCTCACGCCTGTAATCCAAGCACTTTGGAGGCCAAGGCGGGTGGATCACCTGAGGTTGGGAGTTCAAGACTAGCCTGACCAACATGGTGAAAGCCCGTCTTTAAAAAAAAAAAAAAAGAGCAAACACAATAAAAACATAAATAGACACATGGGATTTAATTAGACTGAAAAGCTTCTACACACACACACACACACACACACACACACACACACACACAAAGAGTAATCAGACAACCTAAAACATGGGAAAAATATTTGCAAGCTGTACGGCTAATAAAGGGCTAATATCCATAATCTACAAGAAACTCAAATCACTCAACAAGAGAAAAACAAATAGCCCCACTAAAAAATTGGAAAATGACATAAACATTTGCCAAAACAAGATATACAAGTCACCAAGAAACATATAAAAAATGTTTTTTGAGACTTGTTTTGAATCCTGGACCAGTACCCATGAAACACTTAAATGTTGGCAAGTAATGCTTCTGAATTCATTAGCCATTTAGAGCTCTGCTTGGCAGCAAATTTCAATGTTTGCTTCTTTACACTCTAAAGTAAGTTGACTTAGGAGGAAAAGTCATCTAGTCAATGAAGTCAATTTATACAAGTTATTTCATTTCCAGGTCATCAAAATCTTTAAATCATTTGGTTCCTATGCCAATTCATACTGAAGTTCAACATCACTAATGAGAATCAAAATCACAATGATATACCATCTTATACCAGTCACAATGGCTATTAATAAAAAGTCCAAAAATAGCAGATGTTCACAACAATGTAGAGTAAAGGGAACCTCATAAATTAGTATTATTTTATGAAGATCAGTATGGAGATTTTTCAAAGAACTAAAAATAGAACTATAATTTGATACAGCAATCCCACTACTGGGTACATACCCCAAGGGAAATAAATCACATGAAAAAGTTACCTGCACATTTATGTTTACTGCAGCACTATTCATAATAGAAAAGATATGGAATCAACATAAATTTTCATAAATGAAAGATTGGATTTTTTTAAAACTGGTTTTATATGATGGAATACTACTCAGTCATAAAAAATAAAATTGTGGTTTTTTTTTGTGGCAACATAAAAACTGAAGGTCATTATTCTCAATAAAATAACTCAGACATAGACAATGAAATACTACATGTCCTCACTTACAAGTGAGAGACAAACAGTGGGTACACACCAACATACAGTGTGGAATAGTAAACGTTAAAGACCACAAAAGTGGGAGTGTGAAAGAGGGGAAAAAATTTAAAAACTATAGGGCAGAAAGTTCACTATTTGGGTAATAGGTGCACTAAAACCCCAGACTTCATCATTCTGCAATATATGCATACGAGAAACTTGTGCTTGTACTCCCTAAGTACACTGAAATGAATTCATTTTTAAAAACATTCTGTAATAAAACATATGACAGTTGATAAAAGTTGATTTACATGTTAACTCTTAAGATCTTGGTTACCTTTGGGGAGGAGGAAGGCATAAAATGATTGCTGGAGGCATCACAGTGCACAAAGAGGCTGGCAAACAACAAAAAGAGAAGAATTCCTACTCCACTATGGAGATTTAGTGGCAGCAGTAACAAACTGCTTAATTTGCTCCCAGCTGCACCCCTATTTCATCCTACCTGGACACATACATAAGACAGCTGCCTCTGTGAGAGACTAGCAGATAGACCACATCAGAATCCTGCCAGTAAGTTTTGGGATGAATATATACACTAATGTGTAGATATTGCCATGGGATTGCTGCAGGCTTTCTCCCTCAAAAGGGCAAAGCAAACAGCCACCACTAATGGCTTGGAGTAAGTCAGCATCATGTATGAATACCCAAGATGTATTGATAGAGAGTAAGACACATTTCACTGGACATAATAGCCAAGGTTGAGCCATATAATCCCCAAGTAGTAAAATTTATTGAAAGAAAAGAAATAGTATTTTGAAGGCACAGTTGCAAGCAATCTCATTATGCAACACCTTGTATGAGTGGGTGAGATTTTGCCTCAAGTCATTAGAAAATGTAATTTGGTTCAAAAAAATATAGAGCTGGCACCATACCAATAACTGAGGACCACTGTAGAGAAGGGCTCATTCATCTTAGTGGTAAAGTTCAAACAGAGACATTTCTATTGAAGCTGCTGAAAGGTTACTGACAAAAGTTATTTAGAATTCCCCAAGATCTCAAGCCAGAGAAGGGGACATTTGAATGGGGGCTGTCCTGACAAATTCTCCCAGGTTAGATAAGCTATTTCTTGCCAGAGACTGAGGAATTGCCTGGCCAGAAAAAGTATTCTCTATTAATCCTATTGGAGTTTGGGCCAAGATGCTTCACATCCCAACACACTGGAACATGGTCCCTTTTAAATGGCACTCTGGTTGGCCATTTGACATAGTCCTTTTGGTCCTTGTAACTTTACACATATTACTAATACCTTCAGCCCCAAGGCAACATGTTTGCTATGAACCTTCCAACCCATAATCCTTGGGCTGCCTATGCCATAACAAAGATGAAACCATCACAGTAATTTCACTTGATGGAGAAGAATTGCTACAAGTCCCTACTTGCATTTTTTAGTCTTTTTTTCTTCTGCTGCTCTGCCTTACAAAAAGCTTCTCAGTTTGGATCCTGGGAAACATGGTGTGCAAAGACATTATTAATTTGGTGTCTTATACTGAATAAATATTACTGCCTCTTGATGTTTGTATTGTTGCTTTGACCTCTGCTTACAAGTAGAAAAAAAATTGATGCAATGTGTCACCCACACCATCAAAATAACTGCAGCACCTCTGCCCCTAGAGGCTCAGGAACCATCACTGAGTAGGTGGGTATATGAGATTGCAAAAGCTTGATTAAAGAGGTGGAGTCTGAACACAAAAATGACTTTACCTACACATTGTTAACTTCTGGTTAGCCCAATCCTATGAATGTCTCCTGATTTCTACTGTCCCTAGTGTAAGAGCATGTACTCTTGCTTGCAGACCAAAGCAAACTTGATGTTGTTGCATGAATTGCAGGCTATGACACATAAAGCATTCTTGCCAGTTCTGAATGGTTGACTTTATCTTGCACAGAGCACACGTATTTTTTTAATTATTGCATATATGCCTTTGGTCTGGAAAGTAACTGCAGAGATTTACCTGTCTTATAATCAACAAAGACCATGCTTACGTATGTAACTTTTGTCAATAAATCCACAAATACTGACACAATAGATGTTCTGCCTCCTTTGGTATCTTGGCATTTGGGAACCATTTTGCATATATGGCCATTTCATGGAACTCACAGTTAAGATAAATATGTTTCTTTACAGATACAGTTTTGTAGAAAGAGTAATTAATCATTTAATCAACTATACAATGCTTTCATTACACAATCAAATGTATCAGATAGTTGATAACATATTTTACTCAGAAGAATCTGAGGAAATGTAGTAGTTTTCAGTTTTTCTTGAAAAATTGTGGCAACATAAATGGAACTGAAGGTCATTATTCTCTGTGAAATAACTCAGATACAGAAGTGCTTCTGGATGTTTTCACTGTGTAGACAGAAAATTTTAACAGACCAGTACCAACAAGTTAAGTTACATCCCTTATTGCTGGGGGTGATGAGCTTTCCACCCAAAGCAGTGATGTTAAACCTAACAGGTTTCTTTTTTTTTTTTTTTTTGAGATGGAGTCTCACCAAGGCTGAAGTGCAGTGATGCAATCTCAGCTCAGTGCAACCTCCGTCTCCTGGGTTCAAGCGATTTTCCTGCAT
Source organism: Alouatta palliata (assembly GCA_004027835.1). NCBI lineage: Eukaryota > Metazoa > Chordata > Mammalia > Primates > Atelidae > Alouatta > Alouatta palliata. The sequence goes on along the minus strand of PVKV010025426.1, from coordinate 5,949 downwards.
CAGCCTCCCAAGTAGCTGGGACTACAGTCATGTGCCCCCACACTCGGCTAACTTTTGTATTTTTTTTTTTAGTATAGCTGAAGGTTCAACATGTTGGCCAGGCTTATCTCAAACTCCTTGCCTGAAGTGATCCACCCACCTCGGCCTCCTAAAGTGCTGGGATTACAGGCATGAGCCACCACACCGGGCCAACCTAAAAGGTTTCTAATGACTTCCAAGTGATCCATACCTTGAAAGAGGCACCCACAAAGCTGGAGTAACATCTGTTCTGAAGAGTGCTGGTCAACATCAGTGTCTTTGAGATACTTGGCCAGTCAGGCCTCAGGTGAGATGAGGTTGATGATTACATATGTAAAATATCGAAACTATCATCACCTTTAGGTTGATTTTTGGAGGCCTAGTCCCTTAAATGTTTTGGTGAAAATGTCCCACCAGACACATTCCTGGGAATATTGGAGCTTTTTTTCTCTGTTCTAAGCAGATCTTCGGCAGCTCAATGATTCTCCCTCATGTCTCAATTTCTACTTCCACCAGAAAGGAGCTGGTGAGGTTGACGTTTTTCAGGAAACCACAGCCCATGATACTCCCCGCAGAGCTTAAGTTCTGCATCGGGGGGCCCAGGCAGCAAATTTCTCCCAAAGGCTGTTGAACTGGAGCTCTGTCTGGAGTAAGCAGAGGCCAATGGCACAATGTGTAGTGTCTCAGACATCAGGCCACTTTCTGTAGCAGTTTAGAAAAGCAGGCGTCTCCCTGGGCTGAAGGAGGTGCGAGGCTCAGGAAAGATCCTATGGTAAGGTAGAAGCGGAAACCAAGCTGCGCAGCCGGAAGTGGGAGACGCCAGACTTGGGCAAAAGCGAGGTGTACTTTGCAAGGAACACTATATGCACTGTGCAGCCCAGATTTTTCCCTCCTGTCCCTCACCCAACTCACTCCCATGAAGAGGCGACAGCAGAGGGTCAACGAGCAGAATTAGTTTGCGAGGTGCATATTGCCCTGGCTCAGGAAGCTCAGTGCCTGCTGGAATTGTAGTCTTAGACGGCCTTGTGACCAAAGGGGCAGGAGTCGGTAAGAGACTACAACTCCCAGCATGCGCGGCGAGGTGCGCAGCTCCCTGCCCCACCCGCCAGGGCTGTGCCCCGAACCCAAGCCCGGAGCACGCTGGGATTGCAGTCCTGTAGCTATGTGAACAAGGACTGGGAGCAGTTAAGAGACTACAGATTCCAGCATGCGACTCTGTAGCGAGGCGTGATGTGTTTCGTCCCTCCCCCTAAGGGTTCGCCCTGCCCCCTAACCCTGAGCATTCTGGGATTGTAGTCCTGTAGCCTTGCCGCCAACCGGCTAGAAGCGGTTAAGAGACTACAGCTCCCAGCATGTATGGTGAAGGCACTGATTAGGCTCTGCCTCTCCGCCCATCACGATCAGTTCCCCAGTGCCCAGGGTATCCTGGTTATTTCCAAGTCTTCCTGCCTGAGGGAAGTGAATGTGGTCAGGACACCAGATCTCAACTTATGACTGTGACAAGCCTTTTCCCGAAATGCCGGCTTCCTGACTTATGTGGAAGCTTCATTTCTCACAAATCTGCAAGGGACCACGAGCCTCTCAGCCTGCTCAAGGTTGCCATAGTTAGGTTTACCTCCCGCAGCTGGGCACACCCCTCCACTTCCCTCATCCCGTCCTTTCCCTGAACCCTGCCCCTTCTCGCCCCTTCTTGTCCTACACCCCTTCAGACATGGGTAGTGTAGCCCTTCTGCAAAGATGTGGCTAATGGCCCGTGGGCTTTGCACTTGGCATTTTGAGAGCCCGAGAGGGAAGCTCCCTGGTGAGTGTCTGAAACCGTCTGTTCGCTGCCTAAAATGAAAATATCCCATCTCTGGTAAATTTGCACTTGCCTTTTCAAAACCACCTTTCCCCTCTCTCTGGGCTGTCACAAATCCTCCCCTGCACTCCAACAACACCTCTTGGACCCCCCAGGCTGGCTGCATGCCCCACACCTGGGTCAGGCCTCTCACAGGGACTCTCCTGCCACTGTAATAGGAGAAAACCTCACTGTTAGGAACAAGCTGCCTCAGAAAACCACCTCCGTGCAAGCTGACCCTTTCCCCTACTCTGATTGCTCTGCAGCTGCATTCCTGAACCCCCTACCTAGGTGCCACATCGAAGCTGCCAGACTTACTACAATTAAGCAAAGCCTGATTACAGCCATCCAGGCAGCTCGAGGGAGGTTGGAAAACGTGTGTTATCCATACTTGTAAATTCCTGTCTGACACATATCTATAAAAAATCCTCGTTTTTCTTTTTTTTAAAAAAAATGGCCGCCACAAAAGTCACAGAATGATGTATTGTAGGTCTGTTATAAGTTGACAAACTATTTCTGTGCCTGTTACTAGCAGATAGATTACCTCAGTCCTCAAACTCCCTTATGCCTCTCTCACCCTATATAAACCCCTCATTTTGTAAGCTCGAGGCGGCCTACTCTGATTGTTATGGAGCAGCTCGGCAGGTTAATAAAACTTGCTTGCCTGATTTTGGGTCTATTCTCCTTTCTCTCAGCCACCCTTACACTCACAGGGGCAAGGCCTGATCCCTCTGCATCTACTCAGCAAACATAGCTGCACAGAGAAAAGACCCTCCAAGCCACTTTGGGGGCCACATCCACCCATTCTCTAACTCCCCACAGGCTTTTTCCCCAGGACTTCGGTGTCCTAGTGTTAACAAAGGCTAGTAGGTCCAAACGTGACCCTTGGTCTTTCCCAAAACATTAAGAAATTTTGTGTACTGAGGTAATGGACAATGCCTTTATGCCCTTAATAGGGATTCCTTAGAAATTCTTAATAACCCTTCAAAAATATCCCTTTGGAACCACTTTTAGTAATTTGCTGGTCAAGCACAACAGTAACAATTATCCTAATTCATATATATATGTATATATATATACATACACACACACACATACACATTTTTTGAGACAGTTTTACTCTTGTCACCCAGGCTGGAATGCAATGGTGCGATCTTGGCTACAGCAACCTCTGCCTCGTGGATTCAAGTGATTCTCCTGCCTCAGCCTCACCAGTACCTGAGATTACAGGCACCCACCAACACGCCTGCTAATTTTTATATTTTCAGTAGAAACGGTATTTCACCATGTTGGTCACGCTGGTCTCGAACTCCTGACCTCAAGTGATCTGCCTGATTTGGCATCCTAAAGTGCTGGGATTGCAGGCGTGAGCCACTGCACCTGGCCCCATATTTTCTTTCAGTTTTTCAGATTCACTCCAAGTAATTTATGCTGTAGAGTTCTGAAGCTGGAGTAGGCACAGCTTCAATTCTGTGCAGGGAGGATGCAGCAGGACAGAACATCCTGGACACATCTTTCTGGAGAATCAATTTTACCACAAGACTTGGAAGAAACAAATTAAGTCATTCCAAGATAAGAAAATGGAAGTTTAAAACAAGGCTAGAACGTCATCTGCCTTCATTAACTGTCAGTCATCTGTGCCTGATATGTGAAACTTTCTCGAAGATAAAAACTCTAAGGATAACTATTTTTCCTTATTATAAATAGTAAAAATCAAAAATCACAGCAAGTCAATCAAAAGCCCTGTGGTACCAGTTTCCTAAATCACAATACAGTCTTGGTATTATTTTACTTCTGTTTTCTTTTGGGGGTTTGCTCACTGTTTGGATATACAATTTGGGGTTTTGACCAATATTTTTTTGCAAGTTTTTAGCTCTTAGTTGTTGATTTACTTTTCTAACCCATTTAATTTTTTTGTCTCTTCACTCTTTCTGGAATGCAGTCTTTCCACAGATCGCTAAAGCTCTGTTTATTATCTTCAAACTTCATTTACTTTTTTCTTAAGATTAAACTGTAATCTCTGCCTCCCAGGCTCTAGCAATTCTCCCACCTCAGCCTGCTGGGTAGCTGAGATTACAGGCATGTGCCACCATGCCTGGCTAATTTTTTAAATTTTAGTAGAGATGGGGTTTCATCATGTTGGCCAGGCTGGTCTCAAACTCCTGACCTCAGGGATCCACCTGCTGCATCCTCCCAAAGTACTGGAATTACAGGTGTGAGCCACCACACCCAACCTGGATTACCTTTTCATGTTTTTTCTCATGTCTCATAAATTTTAAAATTGTAAAATGGAAACTATAAATAATACTTATAGAGAATCTTAATTCTGTTGTATTCCTCTGAAGAGTGTTGTTATTTTTTGAAGAGGAAGTTAATTTGGCTGTATTAAAACTTAAATACCTGTCTCCCTTACAGTGGGCACAGCCAAAATCCTCATTCAGTTCTTATAACCATATATATCATATATTTATTATATATAGATGTGTGTTTCTATGTAACAATCTATAATATTGTATCTAGATCTTACCAGTATCTGTAAGAGTATTATTAGTTCAACAAGCTACTCCACCAATACTGAAAACTAAAACCTTTTTTTTTTTTTCCTTTTTGGATTGTATATAAGTAAAATTATATAGTATGTATACTTTTACATCTACTTTATTTTGTATATTGTATTTGTAATATTCATCCATGCTGCTACAGATAGCCATAGTTTGTTCATTCAAAAAAAATATTTTTAGGCTGAATATGGTGGCTGCTCCCTATAATCTCAATGAATTTAAGGGCTGAGGTGGGATGATCACACAATGCCAGGAATTTGAGACCAGCCTGGGCAATGTAGTAAAACCTGTCTTTAAAAAATTAGTTAGGCACGGTGGCATATGCCTGTAGTCCCACCTATTCAGAGGGCTGAGTTAGAAAAATCAGTTGATCCCAGGAGTTCAAGGCCACAGGGAGCTATGATGGTACCCATACACTCCAGTCTAGAAAACAGAGCTAGACTCTTTTTCTCATATATATATATATATGTATGTATATAAAGAGATACTAACATCCCTAATGGTGGTAATAATAATAATAATAACAATAGCAATAATAGTAGCAACTGCCACTCATTAAATGCTTACTATGTGATTTGTACTCTGCTGGGCTGTTCATGTGGAAACATTGCAACTGAGTTCTACTATTATCCCATATTGCAGTAGAGGAAACTCACAGATGAGGCTCAGAGAAGTTGAGTAATGATCTCCAAGGTCACCCTGCTCTTCTGAGTTTGTACCAGGTCTCAAACTTGCATCTGATGCCAAAGTTCATGTCTCAATCACCATGCTACCCAAGGTCTGCCCAGAAGACCCTCAGCAAAGTCCCTGACATGAAGCTTCCGACAAGGAAAAGGTTGTTTGTAGCTAAAGCGACAAGGACAAACTTCCTGGAAGAGGGGTATTGAAACAGGGCCTTGAAGAATGAGTCTGATTCACAGGCAAAGTGAGACTCAGGGGTGGGGGAGTTTTCTGAACTGCTTCACATCAAGATTTGGCCTAGAGCTTCTTTGAGATGTTAACTGGATTTGCAAATGGAAAAAGAAAAGTCCTAGAGTTAAATTTCTTTGGAGAAAGTAAGATTGAACAAAATTTAATCCACGTGTTTATTCTGGGACTTCCTCAAGGAGTGGCCGTTTGCTTATCCTGAGATTTTTGGGCAAGGAACTCCTGTCTGGGGGCCGGCTTACACAGGCTGTGTTACTGGAACACACATCAACACACTGGTTTACAAAATGACCAAGCCCTCCCCATACTTCTTGCTCTGGGAGGCCTGGCTGGAGAGCACTCAGGGTTCTTGTAAACATGTGCATTTGCAGGGGCATAAACCACCAGCTCTGGGGACAGTGTGTGTTGAGAAAGGGAGGCAGAATGGCAGGGTCTCAGCAGAACAAAGCTGCACCATGGAAGGAGTGACCTCAGGAGGCAGAAGGGGGGTCTAGGGTCAGGGTCAGGAGGAGAGCAGGGTGAGGGTCAGATCTGTAAACCCAGAAAATCTGAGACAGGTTTCAGTTACAGTTGGGGCACAGCTTGGCTTTACACATTTTAGGGAGA